>JBCAUG010296083.1:0-17669 GCA_038406175.1 Haplosyllis leylae | reverse complement strand
AAACTTCAATGTGCATCAATTTAGTGTGTATTTGTGAGCGTGAGCATTTTTAAAGCTTCTTGCAATCACTTTATGATTGCAATCATGTTGTTTGTGCTCAAGTGCTCATCCTCTGCTCTTGGTGCTCACACCGGCTCCCGACCCCTGATAATGCTGTCAACCGTGACTAGATTAATCAAGTGCAGCCAAAGAAACATTTCTGGTGACACCCATATCCAATACGGATTTCAAAGGACAACAACAACAACACTTACGACACCCTCCTTGCAACGGTGAGACAAAGGTGCGGCTCTTGTCTTGTATAGCTCATTCACAACGCAATGCCATTCTATCGAGGATTTTGTTTTCAACACAAGTCTGGCATTTCTGACATTTCTGCATGACATCGAGCAATTTCAGCCAAAAATAAATTTGTCCCCAGTGGGAATTGAACTCGCAGCACCAACCATCACTGGATTAGAATTCTAATGCCTTACCCACTTAGCCAGTCTGTCATTCTTCGCCAGTCTCAGATTTTCAGATCCTTGTACAGTCATGCTCTATTGAATCTAGAAATAATCCAAATCCAAAAAGTGAAGTGGAGCATGAAACAAAGTTCAGTTTAAGGATCTTCTATTTAACACATGTCTTGGTGGTAGAGTAGAATAGGCATCTGCCTTCTAATCCATAGATCTAGATGGTTGGTGTTTGAGTTCAATTCCTTCTGGAGGAAACTTTATTTTTTGCTGAAACTTTTTAAAACCCTGGACGTCAATTTTGTACAGAAATGTTAGAAATGCCAGACTTGTGCTGAAAACGAAAACCTTGATTCATGCATTGCGGAATTGGTCTCTTGGACATCTTGACATTTATAGAAATTATGGATGAAGATCTGGTCATAGTGTGGAGTTAGGATAGAAGCAGAAACGGACAACAGGTATTTATCTATCACTTTTGCTTGCGATGGTGTATTTTAAAAGTTTTTAACTGTCCCGTCTATCTAATTATTTGAGTTTTTCATGATAGGCGTTTCTGTCAGATTATCTGACAGATCTTTACACAGGGAAGCGCGAAAAAATCGTCAAAAATTGCCCCAAGTGGGGTTTAAAACCAGGACCTGCAGATCCACAGGCCAATGCCTTACCAACCATAAGGGGAAAGCTTGTAGATTACAGTTTACTGTATTGGCCAATGATGTAGGTTTTGAAAAAATAATAAGACTTCATCAATGGAGCAGATATATCCCAGTACAATTGAGTTATTATGCAGAAAAAGAAATCCAGATGCCGTCACCTTCTAATCATTTTCTATAATGTCCTATAGTGGACAGAATTCTCCAATTGTGAGCAAGGCAGGAATCTGTATGGCAGGAGATTTCTGAAGTAAGCTTTGTTTGTTTCATGCATCACTTCACATGTTGGACTTTCTAGAATCAATAGAGCATGACTTTGTAAAGGCTGGCAACTGAATGTTGACTTAGCTCAGTTAATAGAGCATTAGCCTTATGATCCAGAGGTCCTGGTTTCAAAATCCACTGGGGGACATTTTTAACGAATTTTTTGCTCTTCCCTGTGTAATCTGACAGAAATGCCTATCGTGAAAAACTCAATTGGTTGGAATTAAAGGAGCCTTCAAGGTCTTGAAAATTAACCAGAGAGAAAATAGGCCTACACGCCACGCATTCTTGTTCAGTGACTAGCTGAAATCATTTATTTGGCTGCAAAATGCAAGTACATAACACAAGCATTTTTAGGTCAACTAAATGATTATCAATGTGTTATTTAACTGATTTAAAATTCCCCAATGGTCAAGCACCGAAGACTTTGAAACTTCCATTGGTTTGCCCTCAATTTGTTGAAATTATTGTTCATGAACTCTCTTGATTAATGTTCACTGACATTGCCTTGTAAGGTTAAAACTATTATATGAGGAGTTGACCACATTTAAATGGACAATAAAAATGAAAGAAGTAGTCTTATAAGGAAGTTTCCAAGGTACAAATGACACATATTATTGCTTTGTGTGTTTGGTGCAAAAGGTTCATTTCGGTCATGGAGCTCCTTGAGTGTGTACAGACTGAATTATTGGGATTTTTTACAAGTTTAACCTCATGGAATACATATTTAGAATTGGAATATCTGTCTAAAAATTTATATACCTGTCTGCTGTCTAGTTAGTAGTCTTGCAGTATGCGAGAGAATTAATTGTTGGAAAAAATATTTCATACAAAAAAATTGTCCAAAAAATCAGAATTGTAACCATCTTCAAACAAGGTAACAATTACCAAAATTACCCACTTTTCATCAAAATAGCCAGTTGTAATGGTCTCAATGTTCTTAGAATTGCATTTGTACTCTGGATAAATGTATTGCATGATATATCTATGAATTTTATTTTTTGCCTTAATTGCATATGAAAACAATGTAGATAATGACCAAAAGGCAGTGAAAATTTAGAAACGGGGCTTTAAAGGTGGTGGTCTGTGACATCACAAATGACAGAGATGTTCTGTTGCTACATCATTACAGAAACTGTCTGGCAGGAGTTCATGTAAAAGGAAGATCCTTTGTGCACTAAGGCATGTTTGGGTACTCCTTCATATGCCTTTCCTTCAGTGTGGAAAATTATGGTTACTAAAATACTAGCAGATCAAGGGAGCCCCATGGACTCCAGATTGGGAGGCCTTAGTGTATAATTTAAGAGCTAAACAATGAATTTTAGGGCCTTAATTTCATATTTTCAAAAACATCGCCAATCTTGCTTCACTCAGCATAAATATTATTTTTCAAACTCTTCTAGTCTTACTCTGCACATCATTTCATTTCATATTTCTTCTCCTTATGTGCATACTTCTACATTATATTAACTCAGGTCATAACCTATCTTGTCTCTAAAGATTGAAGTAAAGTATTTTTGCATCAAAAATTTCTGAAGAATTAATCAATATTTTAATATAAAATTGCTTTAGAATTTCATAAAAAGTGCTCCAAATAGTAGGAAGATACATAGTTTGAAGTTAAAAATACAACAGCAAATGGGCCCCACATCCCTGGCTTACAGAGACTAATGAATCTGTAAACAAAAACACGTAAGCACTTAATCTACCTCTTCGCGCCCTGTTTAACAAGACAGGTCCCCTTGCGTCACCGCAAGAGGCATACTGCCCATGGCGTAGCAATTATCCCCTGTTCCTGGGGGGGGGGAGGTACCCATTCTCCTGTCCCTGGTCCTGTCTGGGAGCAAGAGGGGTACCCCCTGTCCTGTCTAGAGGTACCTCCCGAGCCCAGACTTGGACTAGGGGGGTGTACCCATTTCCCTGCCCCATGGCATTTTCGTAATGTTGTAATGCATTATAAGAAAGGCACCCCCTGTTAATAGACAGATACCTGTAAAAATATTACCTTCCCGCATCCTTCACAATGGGGGCTGTAATAACACAATATTACACCAGCTCATGGGACATGGTATTCCCCAAGTGAACTAGGAAAATTAGAGGAATGGCATTTGGGGCAACGCCCTAGTTTCATTCCTTGTTGGGCGGAAGTCATACGAACGACGTTGTTATTTTTCAGTAATTTTCAGTTGTTCAGAAACGACCCTCAGGTTTTTGGATATTTTAATTTAGTATTTGACCATGAAAACCTCTTGTTCTTGAATTGCTGGTAACAGTTTGCCATATCCGATGTATGAGGTCATATAAGCTTATATAGCTATATAGCTTATGGACTTGATTTTTATCAATTAAATTAAATGACTTTCCTATCTTTGAACAAAATGTTTGAAGTGGTTTGATGTGAATGAGGCGTAAAATACGCATTGATAAAGTTATTAGCTTTCTTTTCTCTAAATTAAACCCCTCCAAGGTTTGCTGTAATTCCCTTTTCATGTCGATATGGGCTGTGACATGCACCTTTTTTGGTTGAAATGTGCGACATTCAATCCTCTAGTCGTTCACGGAACTTAATCAAATCAGAAAATTCTCACATAATGGACGGCGACCTACGCTATGTCAAAAGTGTCACACCGCAGGACGTCACTCATCGAAAGCCAAAAGACCACTGTCCCTTCTCCGATGGAACAGCGGTAATTAATTAAATGTAGTCCAAAAATATAATACATTTATACAAGAAAGTCCTCCTGATTGACCACAAGAGGCGTGTCGCCCGCGGCGTAGCATCACTCTCTCTCTTGTTGGGGTACACCCTGTCCTGTCTGGGGTACACACTGCCCTGTCCAGGGGGTATTGCCTTATTCTAGGACCTGACTGGGGTACCCTCTCCTTGACAGGACAAGGGGCCCCCCCCAAAGGAGAGAACTTGGGACCAGAGACCAGGGGGTACCCACCAGAAAGGACCTGGGATCAGAGGCTGGGAAGGGACCTGGAACCAGAGGCCGGGGTACCCCCCCCCGAACAGACACACACCTGTAAAAACCTTCTCATTTTACTATCGAAAGAAAAACCAGTGGCGGATCAAAAGTAACCCTACTTCGAATCCAATCTTTGTTTCAAGCATTCTCAAATTACTCGTCTTTTTCGGAAGTTATGAAGCATCTCTTATTATGCCTGTGTACACACAACGATCACTGAAGCGTGTTCCCACAATCACATTTGCTTCCGCAATTGTCACTGTTTCTCAAGGTTATGTATACGGCCAAAACTAACAACTTAATTGTGTGATACATTTGAGAGCTATGACAAGCACAAAATAAACAAGAATGTGTATTTTAACTAAGACAAGGAAATTTTTTATTAGAATGTATAAAATATGTGTAAAATAACAAATAAATACCACAAGGTTTTAAAATGTAAAGGTAAAATTAAACTGGCAAGGATCCGAACCACATCAAAATAATCACAACATTGCGACAAATGACAATAAAAATGTGCGTATCTTCAGGTAATAAATATATCTTGGATAGATTGTAACTAGAACATCATATTTTCAATTCGTTGATTCTGATTGAGTGTTATCTTCTTGGCACTTTGTAGCATTAATGACCGTATGACTTACTAGCCGTTGTCCCTACAATGAAAACATTAACATAGATCCGACCATCTTTGGAGATAAGACATCAGTTTCCATCCTTTTTACACTACACATTATACTTTCTTATCTCGCACATTTACTTTACTCCGCAGCGGGATAATTATAGGGATCGATGTATGACAGGAGCAATGTTACGTTCAAAAATGTTGACATGGTAATTACTGGGTATTCTGGGGGATTTTGTGAAAAACAGATCGGCTCAATCCAGCCTTCGTATAGGTGGAAATATCATAATTATGAATGGTTTAATCCTTTCAATATTGAACTAAGAGCATATTTCGTTTGATCACGTGTGCGCGTTCAAATCACAGGAACGTAGGTTCTTATTTAATCGTAACAAACATCATTACACTTTGTTGGAATAAAATTTCAAATTGAGTTTGTACAAGTGAAACTTCATGACGTTTCGTGAATTTTAAAACTGCATGGGATATGGGAAGTACCCATTTCTTTTGTGATATTTACTAAGTGATTTTATTGAATTTAATGTTGTTTGATAGCTAATTAAATGTGGCTTACTCACCTAAGTTTGATCACTGGATAAGTATTAAAAGGACAAGCGGGCAGATCCGTATTGCCTGCAAACACATTTTCTTTTCCATTTTTTGCTGCTATTCTTCTTGGCAAATCCCAATATCATATCTGAAAAAATATCAACGAAATAACAGTTTACAACAGGGCATTACGTTAATATATGGAATAAATAATTTGTAGATGTAATGCATGCAAATGCAAGTGAAACCGTTTTGATAGTTTGGAACACGAATTTTGCATCATCTGTAAGGTTATTGATGTTTCTACATTTTATTTTAATAGTTAAGACAGTACTAAGAGTAAAATTTCAGTCATAATGATTTCTTTGCAATTAGAAAATAGTAGTTTGACACATTAATATTTTTGAACGAATTTTGAAGTCAAATGATCTTGCTCTGGTTCTTACATTCAGTTATTTGATGATATTTAAATACGGGTAAATTTTCTAATACAACTTACTTGGTTTTAGCAAAATCCACTGGCAATCTTCTTTAAGATGCATTTCCACTCCCTCCTCTCTGTTGAGACTATCTGGATGAACATTCAACATGTTAGAATGGTCGTTTTCTTTGCCACAGTTACAGTTGCGGATCCAGTAAAAGACCTTTTTGTCATTTTTCATGGCCTCTCTTCGCACGTACTTGCAGTCTGCGCTGTGGTGCTTCTCAGATCCGGAGAATTTCTTCTCTTTCACCTCAGGCTCATACCCTGTCATGAATGCTTGCCTCCACGAAGACATCTTTTAAGTTTGTTCTTGTTTTTTCAGAAATTTTAAATTAAACAATTCGGTAGACCTCTTGTTTGTTTTCGAGAAGATGCGTCTTTGTTGATCGAAGGTGTTCTGTGCCCTGTGTTCTGAAGATCTCCTTATATATTTGCAGACGTACACTGTAATTCCATTCCGGATGGAATTTTTCAAACTATGGTTTTTTGTGTGTACAAATTTATGACAACAAAAAATACTCGAAATGACCAACTACTCTCAGGTCAAGGGGAAGTATAAAAATTAAACATACCAAAGTGGTCACTTTAAAATTTCCGGAAGAGCTGTGATTTATAGTTTTAAATTTTTACTCTCATTTGTTTGTCATTTGTTTCATAATAATTTCATACAGGAAGAAATATTACGTTTTTCATCGGCATTATGGATTCACGTCTTTTGATTGGCATTAGTTAAACATCCCCGAGATTCTTCTTATTCAAAACAAGATCACTAATTGATGTCGCAGTTTGCACACACACACACACACACACACACACATAATGACACACACACGCACGCACACACATACATCCACAATGACACACATACACACATACACAATGACACAAACACGCACCCACACACCCACATACACAATGACACACACACGCACACACATACACATTGACACATAGAATATCTTTTAGCTCAAATCACAGAAATTTATTTTCAATTGGGTCTGATCCTCTACAGAACTGAAGTTATTCAAGAAAAAAATTTTTGTAAGATTTTTGGCATCAGATATTTGACTTTACAGGAGTTGTTTCTGGGAATTCCTAAAGTTAGTTCTGGGGTATGATGTTCAGATGAGGAAAAATGTATTATTGCTGACAAAATTTATCAAACACTATAATTCTGTCTGTGCAAAATGTTGGAAGCGTAAGTCTGAACTGCTTAGGACGAAAAGAGAGAACAATTTTCGGTGGTTTTTTCATTGATACTAATTCGACATAGAAATTAGCATTGTTTTGGATTTTATGACTCCAAAACAAAGCGTATCACGGGAAGAAATTACAATAGGAAGTACCACACCTAAATTCACAGGTACTTTTCGTTATCTTTGCTTCATGGTCACCAACATCTTGTAATGACGTCTTTGTTGCTAATGACATGTATACAAACACACTTTGTATGGTTAAATGTGAACGCGATCATCAACATCATAGGACAGTGCACCTTGAGGTTTTGTGGTTGAAGGTGGTTAACCTTTGTGGCTTGGCTGAGTCTTTGAGGTGATAGAATGCCAAAAATATAATGAGATGAGTTTAAACGTCATTGTAACTCTTTTATTTTTCATGCCAGCCTACGTACCAGTTCAATTATAATTGATGGGAAGTTTTACAAGGAACTAGAGTAACACCCAATCCTGGGAATGAACATGGGTTTTATCGATACTTTCTCTTTTCAATTCTTTTTTTTTCTATTTCCATTTAAGCAATTTTTTGTGAAATTCAGTTAAATCCACGAAGAAATCTTTTGGTAGGAAAAGAGCTCGTCTCTTACTAAATTGAAAACTTGGCTTGCAACTCGAAGAACTACTAGATGGAAATTAGACTATATTGTAATTTATCAACAGAGGACAAGGTTAGAAAGGGTCGTGTGATTTGTACATCCAAAAACTTGGTATTCTCTCGTAAAAATGGTCAGGACAAAAGTACTTTTCACTATTTACGAAGCACTTCATTACAGACAGAACAAAATTATTATAGTTTTGAATCAGATTTTGCAACTATCTGCCAGGAACAAAGAAATGCAGTAGGTGGATACTCGCCACATCCAGTTCAAATAGATGTTTTATTTATCTGAGGCACGGTTTGTGTAAAACTTTCCCGTGGCGTATTGGATTTGAATTTTGCTGTGATGTTTGAAAATTTCCTTGGCCGGTGACACTGGTTCCTCAGACTGAATGTATTTCAAAATTATGTTCAAAGCCTGAGTCGATGCACGAACTTCTGGGTGTTTTCATTTGAAAATATTTTTGTCTCAAGAGAAAACTCCATAGTGAATTTAAGCTAAAGTAGGTTAAAATGAACAAAAAGGATGACATTTAAAAATTTTGCAAGTTCCTCGAATGATGAAATAGATCTAACAAATAGGTAAGCGATAGGGATGCAATTGTTGATGGTTGCTAATTGCTTACACAGATTCCTTCAAATTCAAACTTTTTTGTAGAATTTACATTAGAATAAATTTGACCAATTCAGACTATTCTAAATAAGTGTGTCTTTATTTTGTGGATTATTTCCTGTTTGCATTTGTTTTCTTCTTACTTCAGCTGCAGGGCTTCCCAGTTTCAGTTTGGAGAAAGTTTAGTATTTTCAATATATTTGTGTCACCAAAGTAAAATTAAACCATAATCTTTTCCTGTAAGTGTGAAAATTATGCTGATGGATGATTGTGTCTTTGCAGCAAAGTTATAAATAACTTGTGGAAAGGGTATTTTTAAAAGAATTTTGAATTCAAAATGATTGAACATTGTCTCTAAAATACGGACATATTTCTGCTTTCAGGAGCAATTTCATTCAGGAGAGAGTAATCTCATTGGGCTTTTTTCAAAGTAACACTGCATTTGATAAAAGTACTTTTATTTGAGCAGAATTAGCATTACATTAATATGTTAGAGTATCATCACATTAGTTTATATCGAATGTAAAAACATAATTTACTAAATCGAATGTAAAAACATCTTTGAATTCCAAATAAAAACGGAGCACCATCATCATCAATGTATATTTGATATGATCTGAAAAGATTTACGTAAATGAACAGTTAGAATTACATTTTTATCAACTGATGTAGTGAAATTACTTCTCAAAGTAATCCTTATTGACCATTTTCATTTTAGTGCAACACTGGTGCTTCCTAACACTGTATTTACAAAAGTACTCGTACCTTTCATTCGCATGAGGTATCATGCAGAGACATACTGTAGACAAACACATTTCCTCTCAGAAGTTTTGACTTTCTCAGTTACGCCGTGTGCAGAAGTATCAACTGTAAAAGTAACCATCGTACTAAAACGCTTCAGAAAAATAGACTGCCAAAGCTAAAATATTCAAAAAGTCGGCTTGACTAATCTAGTTCCTAATCATGCGTAATATTCAGTAATGCTTTGGAACTCTGCTATTTTCTGCAGATTAAAGTATCAAGATAATATTGAAAGTAAAAATGGAAAACATACACTTTTGCTGCTGAATCCACTGACATTCTTCCTTGAGATGAACTTCTATTCCGTTAGTTCTACACCAGTGCTCTGGGTTGATATCAAGCATTTCCGACTGATCAGTCTGTTGTCCGCAGAAACAGGTTCTTATCCAACAGTGGCACAACCGGTCTCTTCCATTGACTTCTTTGATCACAGATCTTTTCAGGTATTTGCATTTTTCGTCAAAGTGTTGTTCAGTTGTAACGTCTTTTCTTTCTTTGACTTCTGGCTGATATTCGGTTGTTACTGCAAGTCTCCAGGATGATGCCATTTTATAAAAAAAAATCTTTTACTTAAAATAATTTTGAAATATTTCAAAGAGAGTCCAGTTCAAACTCCGACGACCAACTGGCGCATAATTCAGTTTGCAGCCGAAATAACTTTCCTGTGGCACAGGTACAGTTCAAAGTGAATTACTGCCTTTTGCCTGGCAACTAATTGGCAATGGTAGCAAGACGTGTTCGTTGTGAAAGAAATAGATGAAATTAAATGTAAAGACTATGCAACTTAATTTATGTCTATAAATCTTCAGTAGGAAATAGGAAGTTGTCGGTTTGTTATTGCAGCTTAGGGAAAATTTAAACAGTACATGCAGGAATTATGTGATCAAGAAAACCCGCTTGCACTTTTTCCATCGTTAATAATTTACTTTGCCGCATTTATTTTTGAAAACTTTATCCCTTCATTGTTCTCTGTTGTGTTCAGTTCAATTACTACAGGCAGTAAGAAATTAGGAGTAGCACCCTTGTAGCAATGGGAAAATTTCCATGACCATTCCCATGGTTTTTCAGCAAGACAGCTTGTATGGTCAACCTTGATTAGTGTCCTTATTGAATCATACATAACTACTGCAATGCGTCACGGAACTTTGTTTTTTCGCAAGGAAAACTGGATTAACCATAGTTCAACGGTTATTATTCCTTGACATGCTGCGCCAAACAAATTTCTTCATTTTGCAATATCTCAAAGGTTTTACAATTCGTCAACATGAAATTTGACAGAAAGCGCGAGCTAAAAGGAAACTATGTAAAAACGAGGTGTCCAAATTTGTTATCTGATTCACAGTTTGGAAAGTTAAAGCATCTACTACCAGAAAAGGCACCGAAAGATTTTTCCAAATATATTTGTCAAATATACTTTGTATTGACAGAAATGCAGATTGAATGTCTACAGTCTTTTTCTATCATTTCTTTAAAACAATCAGCGTATTTAATTGGAACCTCGACAATGTAAAACATTTTGTGTTGCTCCGCCATTGTTTCAGGCGGAAGCAATTTCTTCCGCAATCGTTTTGTGCGCAAATATATTGTTTACAAAACACTCCACAAAACACCTATGAAATGGAAACTTTAAGCTTGGGGTGGGTCTCAAATAAGCAGCAAATTTCCGCGCTTGCGGACGTTTAACTTTTTCCTTGAATAAACTTGAAATCGAAAGAACTTTCTTTCAACGTTCATTATCGAAGATTTCCGTTGGACTCACTTAATGAAGAAGTGAGTTTTCATTCATTTATCTGTAATTTGGATTTATCAAATCAATGTGACTTGAGGACCGTCGAATTTGTAAGTTCAAAATTTAAAGTCAATGATTTTTTCCCCATACTTTTTGCTTTTTTCCTGCGCAGTTGCGAAAGGTCATCGTAATGGTCGTGTATGAAGTAACATACTTCCTCAATTACTTCCGGTAGTAGTAACTTAACTGCCGTTTGCTTTCAGTACACAAATATTACATTTTCTTTCATCAAATACACTCTTTTTATGAAGAAGACGATTCATTAATTCTTTGAGAGTGTTTATTAACAAGATATGTTCAGACATTACTTTTAAGTCGTGAGTAAACAGACCTCTAATATTATAATATATTTCTATGTTCTTTACAAGGGCACCTAGGTAACTAAAACAAAAAGCGAATAAAGATTCAATTCCAAATTTTGTCGATTTTGTGTCTTGAGTATCGTTTCCGCTCCTCTGGTACGTTTCTAGAAAGACAAACATTTAAAATTTGAACATTGGTGGTATTCAAAATCAATCGAGCTTTGGACACTCAAAGCAGAATCCCTATCATGAAACTATCAATTATGTCTTTTAACAAGGAAACAGCAAAAGTTATTTTCAGAGAATGGTGGGTGGGTCCAAGATTTTCCTTGGGTACCATTATTATTAAACCTATCTCATTTCAAGATTTTTTGGACAAACATCTCCACTTTTCTCTCCAGGCATGATTATTTTAAATGTATTCAAAATGTTTTCATTAGGTTAATAAATCAGAAGTCGTCAGTCATACACAATACCAATCACAAGTTCAAACATGTTTTGAATGCCACATAAAAATTACAATCACCAGAAGGTAGAAGGCTGTATTTTAGTTACATTTACACCAAATGAAAAGTAATTTCGCTGAGAATTCGGTTCCTGATGTTACTTACACACGCTGCGCTGCCACATCAGTCTAATAGTATGCATACATAATATAGGCTCTGTCCAAAGATAACCATCTGTAAAGTTAACTTCTAGTCCATTTTGTTTCCTCAGAGATTCAAGTGGAACGTCCAAAGATCAGAATGATCCGCTTCTTTTCCACACTCACAGCTTCTGATCCAGTTGAACAACTCTCGTTCTTTTCCGTTGACGTTTCGCATTTCGGATCGTTTGACTTGTTTACACTACTGAGCGTTGCGCTACAGTAAATTCCACTAATTGTAGTTTATTGACTTTGATAAAACACGCGTTTAATTTTGCCGCAATGAACAAATGAAGCAGCATATCTCAGACTTTTCTCAATAAAATTTATTATCTCTTCCCGAAAAAATTCCTGGAACATGGTTACAGTGTAAATCTGAAAGTCCTCCAGATTAATATTTATTGAACCAAATAACAAACAAACATCTTTTCGGTTTGATCACATTTTAAATTCCTAGTTCAACAGTAAATATGAATGTCCAGTCGGCCCTTGGCGAACAATGTACAACTTGCATGTCTGTCAATACATATCAAGTTCATTAATGAATGGTTCAGTTAAAAGAATTTAGTTCCTTGTTTCGAGCAAAATCGAATCTGGAAACTGTTGATCACTGAAGTTTCAAAATTTTAAACTTTCTTGTGAAATGTTTGTTGTCGATTGTAGGCGACTGTTTTAACTACACTTCATGCAATGAATATGAAATGCATTGCCAGGGAGGTGAAACGGGATCGTAAGGTAATATTCGTAGTGCTGTTGAATGTAAACATGATGTCACTCAAGGGCATTAACTTGTAATGTTCCAGATATTATGTCCAGAAAACTGACATACATCAATTCTATGACATCTACATTGTTTTATTCATCAGTGAAGAGGATTAACATTGTGACAAAACAAGCACTGGGATTTTACTACATTGAAAGTGTTTCAAACTTTCTAAGTACAGCTTTGTATGTCCTTGAGTGCACCATATTTACAATTAACAGCACAGCATACCTGCATACGACCATTACCTTAATGTATACGATCCCGTTTCACCCCCTCCCCCCTCCGATGCCGGCAACAGTAAAATTTCATGGGGGTTACACAAGGGGATTGGAATCCATTGAGTAGATTTAAATGTTATAACCTGTAAAAGTCCCCATCACAAGGACTGTCACTTATTGGGTTATTTCAAAATGATCAAATACCTAATCGGTTAGAGTCTATCTGATTTTCATAGTATTTGAAGATGCCCACACCGCCCAATTTTGTTAGCTGGTAAATAAGATTTGATCATCTTAATTATATTAATTAGATAGACAAAATACCCTCTTTTTCTTCCCCGAGTGGTAGTCAGACTGACAAATAAACAAACATTTCTTGAATTTAACCTGTTCACCATGCGCACTCAGAGTGTGCGTGAAAAGATCAATTGTTCAGTCTGCAAAGATTATTACTGTTGTATTGATACCAATTTACTCGGGATTTTCACAAAAAAAACCACAAAAATTGGCAACAATGGCAACATTGACATTAGATGCTTTTACTACTAGAAACAAAACATTCAGCAATTTGGTGAATGAAGGATGTTGGCAAGGTTAGTTTAAACTAAAATCAGAAATGTTTGTTTGTCTGTCTATCTGTCAATTGCGAGCTGGTTGCCGTTGCAACATGTCATTCGAACAGGTTCTCACAACATCCCATAACTTTACTACTTAGTTCTCAGTACTTTTTACTTCAGTATTTCTTTTCTGGAAATTATCTATGGCCTGTGATTGATGTTTGCATTATGACAGTTTAGTGAGTTTAGAGAAAATTGTAAATTTGTTTTATGTAGTTTAGGATAATAGTGACATGAAATGAATAATTTGAAAATTTGTAAAATATTTTTTATGGGAAAACCCCAAGTTTTACATTAGCTCATTAGTTACAGAAATATACAATGAAATAGTTTTTCAAAGAATGAAGATGTCAGCACCGACCTGTGGGAAAAGCTCTGCAATGCAATAGAACAAACAATTTGGGATAGCATGGCAAACATTTCTATCAGTTTAGGAAAATTATATAGTTCATTTAAACTTGGGGCTTGGAATTCAGTTCTTAGTAGATCTATTTTGATACTTAGTACTAATAGTTAACACCATGTAAATGATACCATGTATGTAAATATTAAGTACTAAAATTACCAACTGTAGAACAAATATTGTTGAGATGACAATGATTAATGATAAAACATTAATACTAAGTACTAAGAATTACAAAAGATATCAGAGTGTTGAGACAAAGATTAAAACTAAGAAAATGACTTCACATGTATTCCACAATGTTAAGAGACGACATAATGATTTCTATCATATCAAGCAAGATGTAGATGGATTCAATGATGAAATCACTGAGTTGATTACAAAGTACATATCAATTAAACCTCAGTTGTAGACAGTTCTTTAGTTAGTTTAGTTCAAATTTAGAGCATTTGATGCTTGCCCAACTGATAAAAGGTAAAGTGTTACAGTGGAAACTTAATGGATTTGCTAAAGCAGTGTACATAATAATGCCTAGAGATATGTATTATTTACAAACACACATTTAATCTAAAGTAAACTTTGAAATGCCTATACATATGTGTGTGTTCAAGTGTGTGTCATAACAACACAAACACAAATGCTCAGAGACACGCAAAGAGACCCGAAATTTAGCATGGAGTTCAGACTTAATGACACGAGAGGTTAACTACTTCGTAGCATGGCAAGTATGAAAACTAAACTTAGAATGTGGCACAATAGATTTCTTAATGAGACAGCAAATTTCAGATTGAGACCTAAATACTAGGAACAATCATTCATGACACCACACACATGAATGCTAAGAACACTAATGACAGTAAAACATGAATCCAAGGAAAGATCTTGTGATACAATCATTGATGGCACAGCAAACAATACTAAGAACAGTCATTCATAACACAATATTTTGACATCAATGCCAAGAACAATCATTAATGACATGATAAATATGAATGCCAAGTAAGTCAATACTGGTACTAAGTATCAACAAATGAACATTAAATATCAAATACTTAGTAACATGATAAAAAATAGCCCTGTGATGGGCTGAGGTGGTTTAAGATATATGTCTATGTCAAAATGTCAAAAAGATGTCAAATTGCCAAAAAGATGTCAAGAGATGTCAAATTGTCAAAAAGATGTCAAATGTCAAATAGTCAATCATCTGGACTATGGGGGAGGTTCACAAAAAATGAATTGACATAATGAGGTTCACAGATATTGACATCAATTTTTACATCAGATATGAAGGTCATCAAAACTGCCCAAAAATACTTTCTATGAACATTTTGAGGGTCTTTAGTGACCATCTTATGTGACACATTACTTAAACTACCTCAGCTCATCAGAGACTGGGGTCAAGGGGTACATGTGATATGTACCCACTGCATGGGGTATAAGAGGCTGTCCCCATCTAGATTTATGCATTATTATGCCCATATGCCCCATCACCAATGTGCCCCATTGCCCCTGTGTACCATCTACATCTATACATTATTATGCCCATGTGCACCATCACCCCTATCTGCCATCTAGATCTATGCATTATTATGCCCATATGCCTCATCACCAATGTGCCCCATTGCCCAGGTGTCCCATCACCCATGTGGCCCATTACCTATGTACCCCATACCCCTGTACCCATTGCCCATGTGCCCCATACCCCTGTACCCCATACCCCTCTACCCCATTGACGTCCATGCTCAACCTCATCATGCTCAACCTGATACATGGTAAAATCAGTTAAAATACCACTTAAAATACCCAGCAGACCTGCTAATTAACATGAATCGGCAATAATAATGACAGAGATCATCTACAAGCAGTTTCAGAAAGATCCATGCAGTACCAGCCAAGATCCATGTAGAACAAGGATGCATCCATGCATCCATCTAGATTTACTAGGTATTAGCCAAAATTTCTTTGCAACAGCTAGATTTATGGTCATCAGCAATGTAATGAAAAAAATTAAGATTACTTGACACTAGGGGCTGGTAACTGAAGTCACAAATGTGTGCCCATTTCTGCCCCAGTAAAGATTTTCTAATTTTGACATTACATACCCTTAGAGCATCCTTAGATTGACCACTCACATTATTTTTGACCTCCCAACTGAAGTACAAGATGTGCAGTGGCCCACTGAAAAAATTTACAATGTCTCGATCTCTAACTGTAAATTGCAAAAAAAGGTGTCTTTTGGTAGCTAAAAAGGTCCTCTACGAATCAGCAATTGACATTACATCCCTATCATCAACCCTTCATGCCGTAAATAGACAATTTTAAAAAGTGCTGAGTCATCTAGATCTATGATTTGCAGATTTTCAAAAATGTTTATGAAATTAGGAAACCACATCTATCTGAAATTTTGATATCTCATCTAGTTTTGGAGATACAGGCATATGAAGTTTGCTTCACATTTTGCTTATTTCTGAACACAATTCTTTTCCAATTTTAATGTAAGACCACTCAAATCAAAGCTTAGGACCTCCTCTTTAAGAATATGAAGTCATCTTGCCACTAGGGGCCTATAAAGTGCTTTGACATTGCAAAAACATGCTGATGTCAGCAATTTTGACACATTTTTGCCATTTTTAGGTGCCTTATAGGCCCCTAGTGACAACATTCTTTCATATTCTTGTAGAGAAGGTCATAAGCTTTGATTTGAGTGGTCTGACATCAAAATCAGACAAGAATTGCCTTCAGAAATAAGCAAAAAGTGATAGAAACATGTTAATCACGCTAATGTGGAAAGTTTTACCAATTCACTCAAAATCACTCATCCTGGGGTCTGGGGATTATTATTCATCTAATTTCACCATTTTCAAAAAAATTATTCTAATCAATTGACACTACAAACCATTAACCCAAAATCCCTAAAAAAATTCACAATTTCTCAATTTACAAGAGAACCATAAATCACAAATATTCTCAAAAGGTGGCATTTGGTAGGTAAAAAGTCCTCTACAAATCACCAAATGACATTGCATCACAATTGTCAACCCTTCATGCCATAAACAGACAAGTTTTATTTCAGCAAATTACTTGAACAGTCATAGCTCAGACACTGTACCCCAAAAAAAGAAAAAAATTGTTCCATAAATTTACATATTGTTACACAATTGTGCCACTTTATAGCTCAAACTCCAAAATTTGAGGGGGTCAAAAAAATCCAACAACTTCTTGACATCTCAACATATGGCACTTAGCAGCCCAGTAAATGGCCAATTGGTGACATATTCAAAAATCCAAAACAGGGTATGTAGAATACCCTATGACATACCTATGGACTGATTCTTCATCAAATCAGTGATTCTTGAGTACTCTTTATGCCATCGCAAATGTGCTGAAAAACAATTTTTTTCCCAATGGCCCATGACACCCCCTTAAGTGTGTTGCACCCCCCCAAAAATGGTACCATCATATAGCCTAGTTATCTGCCCACCTAAAACCCCAAGCCACTTTGATGAGTCCTCACTCCTTCATTGAGAAAACTTTGATTTTCTGAAGGCACCTAATTTTGACAAAAGTATTTGAATGGCCCTGGAGTTGCCAAAAATTGGCATATGCCAAAATTGACCAAAAAGGGTCCTAGGAGATGTCATAAGGTGTCTTGTGTCCAAATTTGACAAAAAATTCC
>JBCAUG010295972.1:0-17672 GCA_038406175.1 Haplosyllis leylae | reverse complement strand
AAACCTGAGTACCCCCCCCCCCAGGACTTGCTACGCCGCGGTCGGTATGCCTCTTGCGTTCACGCAGGAGGACTTTCTTGTTGACAATTAAAAATACAAGAGCTTTCAGGGCTCTAGGCAGGCCCTGGACCTTGGCCAACATTGGATTTCTTCACTTGCCTGACTCTGCCTCACTGTCAACAAAATCTCAGAAAAATTTTCTGGGTCCCACAGGACCAAAATTTCCTGAATCCCGCTAGTGCAATTGTTGCTTATTAACAACCCCGCCTTTTCCTACTTTTGGAAAAAAAATGGTAGACAAATAGACAAAGTATAAAAACGTACAAAGTACAAAAAAGACATGACAAGCCCCCAAAATAAACTTGTGATTAAACCTGCAAAATGATCTAAAGTTTAATCCGAATGAAGTTGGCAAGTTGTTCTGTGTAATTTCGTAAGCTGATATTCAACCAGTTGTTGTGTCGATCAAATGACGAATGTGGTCGTGCGAAAATTCGGTACGCGCTTGACATTTTTTCCACACATCCTGATATTGATATCCATTCTTCTTATAGAATTTGATTTATAGGCTGGTTTAAAAGCGTGAACTGCTTTGCTAATAAAGGGTAGACCTACCATATTTCAGTACCACTGCTATTAATCATTTGCAAATAGGCTCTGATAGATACAGAGATGTGAACATGACCATGCAAAATCCAAGCTTAAACAAACTCACTATTAAAAGGGCCCTGGTTTGCAAGAATCAGAAGTCCCTTCAAATATTTAAATCCCCACACAGAATTTCAAATAGCCTATCAATGATAATAAATAAAATGACTGTGAAAGTGAACAATTTTGTAACGATCTTTTATTTAGTTTTTATACAGCACTCACGTTAAGATAATACCAGATATTGCAAGATCACTGTATTTATCATTTTTTAAAACGTTTAAATAATTTACTCT
Organism: Haplosyllis leylae; assembly: GCA_038406175.1. Lineage (NCBI taxonomy): Eukaryota > Metazoa > Annelida > Polychaeta > Phyllodocida > Syllidae > Haplosyllis > Haplosyllis leylae. The sequence goes on along the minus strand of JBCAUG010295972.1, from coordinate 16,728 downwards.
CATTCCCACGAAGATAAGAATATTTTACAAGTTAACGATTGTAAATGAATAACAATTGAGTATTTTGTAATGTACAAAGAAAGATAATTTCAGAAGCGCTAGTGACCGATGGTTCCAAATATTTTACAGACGACAATACATTTCACTGGGCTTATTAGACTGAACATGTTTTATGGTATTTGTAACAACTTGCGCAGTTGTTCTACACGCAAAAAGTATATATTAAAGCTCATTTAATGAAGCCTAAAATTATGTCTATTACAAGGGAACGTTTCGCTGAGTTATGAATGACAGTTTAAATGGATCGTTCGCGCCAGTTGCCCGCATCAAACTCATAACTTTTGTTTCAAGTATGACCAATATTAAAGGACAAACTTTGAATGTACTCCTTGAGAATATAAAACTTGTTTGACTACATTCACCTATTGCATTGCCGACTTAATTCATGATTTAGAAGATAACTGACATAAACTGAGATGGATGGAGGTAATTCTACAAGTTTACCAAACAACCGCACTCACAAAAAAGTCTCAAGAATGCATAGCAGTGAATCAAGGTAATCATCCTGCCAAAAACTAACCCTCTTTTCAAGAAAGCCAATTAAAGGTGTTTCACTCAGGCAGTTTCAGGCAACCAAATCCCCCATGTGCTGTCTTTAGTAACAGGTAAATTGCTTCACCTTTTGTCACAATCAGATTTCTGTCACCTCTCGCAGCCAGTCACTCTCTGTGATATTGGTGACATGCCCCGACTGCACAACAAAAGCACCCTCTCAGCAAGGTCCTCCCAAAACTTCCATAAGACATGATGGACTATCTTTCACAAAATTGCTGGCATAAGCCCTCCAGGCCTTTTTTGTCCTTTTACTAAACCGTGCAACTGCTCTTTAAAAGTACTTTACATCAACATTCCTTGTTGTAGTTAATCTTTCATAGCACCATACTTTGGTTTTGTTTGCAAGGTATTTAACTTTAGACGTATTGCTATTTTCCTGATCATCCATGTGAAAAAATATCCTCACTTAAACTGACTTGCACACAAAAAGGAAACGGGCATCAGGCTTTGTCGTCTCTTATACTGTGAAGCCTCCTATTTTACTAAGTCTTACTGGTCTTCTTGCCATATTGCATCTAAGTAGTTCACACTATTACATATCTGTCCGTTGTGTGACATGTTCAAAAAGTTTGCGTAACAGTCGTCAACAATTGTCTGACAATTGTTCTCGTTCTGATGACAGAGTGATCATACCCTTGAAGCTGAAGGTGCCAAAGTTGATGGCGTTGAAGGAACCAAAGGAGGCTTAGTAGTGCACTTTTGATAGTGTATCTGTTTTCTAGCACTTACATTTTGTTGATAGGTAGGCACGTGAGATTTCCGCCTTCCCAGACAAGTTTTTGAGAAGAAATTACTCCAAGAACTGAGAGTTTTTGAGGAGCAGATCCACATGCCTGTTGTGATACCAACCACCACAGACATGAAGATCTTAAGCATGTACACTTCTACGGCAGGGAAAGAGTGAGGTAATGAACAGTCTGTCTGGCCTACTCGAGGACCAATTCTTATGACCTGGCACTCTGTACTTTGGGCCATCTGCTTCCACTGATCGACGTTCAACTGTTCGTAAAAGTAACATCCAATAACACAAGTGGCAGGAACAGTGTATAATACAGAAAATATTCCAATCTTTGCCATTAGTTTTTCGAGTTTTCTTATGTTTGTGCCGTCTTGCTTTAGATTGTGTCGTATTTTAAACAGGGCTAAAAATCCAGCCAGGATGAAGATGGTGCCAATGAGCAGATACGCAATTAGAGGTCCTAGGACAAAGCCAGTCAGCGCTGCCCTATCTTGATTCCCAACGTAGCATAGTCCTGTGAGTTCGTCGCCATCAACTCTTCTCATTATGAGAATCACGATTGTCTTCACAGCTGGAACAGCCCATGCCGCCAGATGAAAGTAACTGCCCATGGCTTCAATAGCCTCTTGTCCCCATTTCCTTCCAGCCGCTAGGAACCAGGTGAGCGTGAGGATGACCCACCAGAGACAGCTAGCCATTCCAAAGAAATACTGGATGAGAAAAATGATGATGCACCAAGTGCTCTCCAAACCTTCTTCTATGAGGAACTCCGTGGTGTGTCCATTGTGAGTTACTCGATCGCACGAAATTACATTGGGTCCAGCTATTCCGCGGATGATGTACGCTAAGCTGTAGAAAGCATAGCAGACAGCCAGGAAAATTATGGGTCTCTCTGGGTACTTGAATCTGGAGGTATCGATGATGAACGTAGATACGGTTAGGGTGGTCGAAATTAAACACAGCACAGACCACACCATCATCCAGATCTCGGCGAAGTTCTTATCCTCTTGACGAAAGTACACATCTACATTACACATTGGTGAACATGAATTATTTGTATTTTCTTTTTCTACATAAACATACCTATCTGGGCAGGTGGGCAGAGGTGGATTAGTAGAAGCCGGGGTGGCAGGGCTAGTATTCTTTCCCTTCAGTGCTTCCAAAAGTTTTTGCAGTTCAGGACTTTGCGTAAAATCCCCTGGAATCATTCCACTCTTGTAAAGATGGGTTTCCTCATCACCACCTTCTGGGTGTTCTCCAAACTTCGGGGCTTCCATACACAAATTGGTTCTATCAGAAGTCTCAGGTAGGCTTTCACAGTCTAACATTTGAGGCCACCTGAAGTTAAACTTCACAAGAATGGGTTCGCATTTCGACTTGACCTCCACACACATGGATCTGCAGGGTGGGATTACTAAAGTCTCATCAACCTGCTTGGTGCACATGGGCGCGTACATTGAACACAGGAAAAACTTCAATAAAGGTGAACAACGAACCTGCACCAAGGGTATGAACTCGTGTACCCCCAACGCTGCGTCCTTCTGGTTGTTATGTCCGACCAAGTTGGGCATATGTGTCATATTATACTTCATTTCCATGCACATTGGAATTGTAATCCTTTCGCAGACTCCATAGTTGGTACCGTAGGCCAGCACGCACACGGGAGTGGTGCAAAACAGCAGTAGTAGATGGAACAAAAGTCTCATTTTGACCGCCTTGGTACAATATATTAAATGTTGAAGTTTCAGGTAAGGTTGCTCGCGTTTGGAGTGCCACTTGAGTGGTACTGTGCCAAACAGTTACAAAAAGGCAGTGTAAGAGCTATCCCTTACATAGGTAAATATTGCTCCAATGACTTGCTTGTGTAGACTGCTGTGATCTTGATGGCTATGAATTCAAATAGAGACGAAGAGCAAATATTGTCTAGAATGAATACTGTTTGCTCCAATTCCCTTTCACAAAATGCATGTCCTCTATTTGTATTCACAAAAAATCCCAAACATGAGCAGTCACCAGTGTTTTATCCATGACATTACTGTGTTCTGATCTGACTTCACCTTCGTAATGGTGCTTCGCCGATAAGGAATAACCATAAACACATGGGGCACTACTCTTGCCTTGTCTTCCTACGCCAGTCACTGCACTTTGAGCTTCTGAGGTAGACCTGAAAACATTTGGATTTCTTTGAAGCAGGCCGCAATAAGTTTTTGCTATGTCAATCAAGTTGTGTAGTTTGTAATGTGATAGTAAAGCTTTAGCCCCATGCAAGACTCCTCCTACATAAAAAGGGCCAGCAAGATTACCGGGCAGTTTCGACTCAAAACCAGCCAATACCTAGTGGATTTTCATTGGCCACTAACCTTCACAAACATATTACAAATTTAATGTTTCAGTTAACAATTTCCATTTTTTCGGAAATATTACCAAAAAAATAGGTTGGAGCCCCTATCCCGATGAGGTTCCCTTCCTGAAAAACTCCAAATTCTGGATGGATTACTGAGCTATTCCAGGCATTTCAGTTATGCAAATAAGATTGTAATTGAACTTCATCTTGAACTTTTTAATACACGCATACTAATCAAGGACGATCCAGGATTCTAAGGGGGCGCTGACCTCCTGTGGAGCGGAGGGAGTAAACCAACCCCATGCTTTGCCAAAATGTCCATAATAGATAAAACATGGAAAAACTACCCGTTGGGGATAGGGTGGGGCAGGGCCGCTAAATCCGTCAATGATAATGTTTATCCAAATTATACAAAATAACATTATACAACTCACGACTATCATTTGTTAAGGAGTCTACGCTCTCCCCTGGGTCCAGTTTCTTTTCAAGCAGTTTTAGGGGGAAATTTGGCTAAATAATAGGCTGGCGCCCCCACCTTGGGAGTTGGCGCCCCCCCCCGTCTCGGAAATCCTGGATCCACCACTAGTCTGCATGGCATACATTCCCACAGACTCCTTGCTATCAAGGACTGATTAACGAAACGGCGCACCAAAATTTCCACCAAAAAAACTCCCCTCACCCGAAAATTCTCTGTGCAGTTCCGTCACTGAAAATCTCTTTGGCAAATAGCTATCAAACTTACCTTGTTGTATATACATACAATGTAATTTCACTGCAATGGATCCACAGACGCTTTTTCACGGTAGTATAAGCAGTATCTGAGCCATGTTTGATTACTGATCACCTGTGCTCTCGTTCATCATATGCTTAATGCAGCTGTCAGATTCCACACCTAGCTGATGTATAAAACAGTACCAATCAAACTGAGCCTCCTTATTACATGATCCTGCTGTTATCAACAGTCTTAACTAGATCCTTATGATGTAACATAGCAGCAAAAGGTTATTGGTAATAAGCACCTGGTGATACTTTCTGGCAGTTTGGTTGATCATTGGATTCTTTCAAGCAAGAAATTAAAATGTATACAACTGTATTTACCTTTCGGATGAAAAATATAATGACTGTGCTTCGAAAAACCTGACCAGCGACTTAGCGACTACTTTAAATGGAAATGAGATATAAACATTCGCACTCGTTAACGACTCTCGAAATTACCTCTTTAGAATTTTAAATCAGGGCTGGCCATTTTAGGTTATTCATCCAATGAGCAGGGGGTGTTCCTTATTCTTTTGTTGATGGGTCAGTGGCAAACAGCTATGGAAACAGCCGATTAACTTCCAACTGGGAGATTCATAGGCTGGTTCTGTCAACTGGAAAATATCCTATTAATTCTGCACTATTTGAACTTCAATAAAATGTCGCTCCGTAATATATGCTTGTGGGTGAAAATGCATGATATTTTGATACTTTCATTTCATTAATGTTTCTTCAATTATCAAAATAATTGATATTGAGCATAAAAGATGGACGGTTCATCAAACTTAAGGCGTTATTTTATCACTAGATGTTAATTGCTGTTACAGTACATGTCGCGCGCACAACTAGTTCAATGGATCTCGAATCTTTCAAAGACAAAACACAAGTACAAATGAAAACAAGTATACAGTAATAAGAAAACACGTATCTACAGATAGCAGCCATGAATTATTTTATTATTATGTATTGGATTGTCTATCTTTTGACATTTGGAATTAAAGGACCACATTTTTAAGCTTGATACGAATCTTTATTCCTAATTATTTCTTTCTAAAGGTAGCTTATTTCACCAACAAAAATCAATTATTACACTTACATGTTTTTGTACAAATAGCGTCAATAAATTAGATTTTTTTTAAAGACGAATGCTGCCATCTTTAGTTAGTTCGGTCAGAAAGAGCGTCTTGTGCTACAGTTCAGGAAATCATTTATTAACAACTGACTAAGGTTTACAATTGAAGATTTATATATGTCCGGGAGTATGTTATCCAATAAGCAATTCAGTTCCTTAGAATGACAGCAGTTATGGTGCCCATTGTCTTTGTGTATTTAGCACTTCTGTCAGATCCTAATCTGTGACAAAAATGTGTAATTTTGCTCAAAACATAGGATTATTGCCCCTCATTGAAATTGTCTAAAAAAATTTACCTAATCTGTGAAGGTTTCAAGGAAATTCCTTAAGAATTGATCAAGATGTTGATAAAAATGTCCAGTATTGCTTGAAACATAGGGTTGTTGCCCCTCATTGCAATCTTCTTAAAAAATTAACTATATTTAGTGAAGTTTTAAATACAATCAATCAAGAATTGATCAAGATATTGATGAAAATGTGTCATGGTAATTGTCATGGTAATGTGTCATAGTAATATGTAGTGGTAATATATCATAGTAAATTTTGTCATAGTAATTGTCATGGTAATTGTGGTAATCTGTCATAGTAATTGTCATTGTAATCTGTCATATGAAGTCTGTTGTAGCATAGTAATCTGTGGTGCTTAATCTGTCATGGTAATTGTAGTGGTACATTGTAGTAATCTGTCATGGTAAACCTGTAGTGGCAAATTCATGATAGTAATTGTTGTGGCATGCCATAGTAATCTGTATTGGTAGATGTGTGGTGGTAAATTTGTCATAGTAGTTGTTGTGGTATATCATGGTAATCTGTGGTAATAAATCTGTAGTGGTAAATTTGTCATAGTAATTTGTTGTGGTAATTTGTCATTGTAATGTCATGGTAGTTTGCAGTGGTAATTCTATTATAGGTCCTACCTCTCTGATGTCTCAGCTCCAAATGAGATGTGGTGGTACCCGCTTGACTTGATTCATAAAATTATTTGAGATAGTCATCATTTCCTGACTAATTTTTTGGTAATATGTCTGTTCATCCTGTGATTGTATGCCATGGTAATTTTACTATTAAGAGAATGTTTTAAAAAATAGCGAGGCATCAGAACATATGCAACATCATGTAAAATGTCATAGTGAATGTAATGGTAATCTGTCATAGTAATATGTTGTGGTAATCTGTCATGGTAAATTGTTGTGGTAATTTGTTTATTCCCATGGAATCTATTCATCCCTGTTATAGTAATGTCTGTTCATCACTATGGAGTCTGTTTATCTCTGTCATGTTTATGTCATGGTAATGTGGTGGTATGTTGTAAATTTTTGTCACAGTAATTTGTCATATAAATTGTCATGGTAATGTGATAGTAGTGCCCTTGTAATATAATGGCAAATTGTCAGGGTAATGTTGCAGTACATCACAGTAATCTCTAGTTTCTCACTTCAAAATCATGTGACTCTCTGGTCAACCAATCAAGACCTAAAATCACTACAAAATATAATCTTTCATGAGATTTTGGCATTGCCCCTTTCCATTTAAAGAGCATAGGTATAAGGAACAGCTCTGCCAAAAACAGAATTGTAATCTTGAATTGTTGTTCTGTAATAGGTTACTCCATTGGAAATTAAGTCTAGGCTAATTTGACCAAAAACAGGTCCTTATAACTCCTCAGGGAAAGTGATTATTGATGTCCAAAGTTTGAAAAATTAATTCATAATATGTTACAGTTCTCTTCAATTTTTGGCATAGATAATCTACAATAATTATTATAATAAATGACTTACCTGTATACAGAAGTTGAAATTATCCAAAAATTGACAGTAAATACGGATGTGAAACTTTAAAAAAGCATGAAAGTTTCAGCTTCCAATATGGCTACTGGCTACCCACTAAGAGTAGAATTGGGTATTGAATAAGTCTAACCTGCGTAATTTAACATTTTCCTTCCATTGCTCGTTTCGATTTAAAGGACTACAGTTTTTACTTCTTTTGGCGCTGTGGTGACGTTTTGAAAGATGCGATTTGATTGGCTAACTTTGGGCGATATTTAAGACTTATCAGGAAGGCGAAAAATTTAAAGTAAGAAGAAACTTAATTTTTGCTGTTTTAGGTTATAAATGTGAGCATTAGCGTATTATCTTACGATAGAGTAAAGGTGTAAAATTGATTCGTAACTTTTTCTGCATAGATCTAGCAACTGTTGACCCAGGCTTTTAAAGAAAAACAAAAAACCTCAAAAAAATCGTCATAGGCCATTTAAATTTTCAAAAGTGGCCCACCGAACGGAAACAAATGTTGCAAAAAAAGTAGATATAGCTGCTTTCACGAGTTGCTTCACAGTTTATGTAGATTCTTAGTATTTAAAATAGAAATGGAATGGGGTTATTTCAAGAACAGTCGAAGATGTAGATCTAGACTACTGAGTGAGGGTTTACAGGTCCCACCAAAGGAAACCATGTTTAGTTTGACCTGCCTTGTCCGTTTTGACCCCCCCCCCCAATCAATTTGTGACACTTTTAATCAGACCTCAAATAGTGACAAAAGTGAAAGGTCGGAGTTTATGTAAATTGTACCCAATGTTGCTGGCCAAGCAGTACCCATTGCTACTTCACAAGCGTCCATTGTTGCCACAGTACTGAGTCAGGGAATTTTGAAAAATGTCTAAAAGTCAGGGATTTTAAAAGAGTCAGGAAAACTGATTCATAAATTAAAATTGAATCAATCAAGAATTAAAATATTTTCCCACTTAAACTGTTCCAAAATTCCCTTTTTGGGTAGTGTGTCAGCTACTCCATATCGGGGGCAGGCTCACAGTGTGCGTTTAGTCTTGAATTATTTGACTATCAGAGGAGTATTTTGGTCAATGTAAAATAAATATTCTACATTGGGTCATCTTTTGTATAGCATTATGCAAATTCAAATTAATTATTATTTATTTGATGTGTTAAGCACCAAGATGTTTTTGTTTTATTTATCCAAAGTTTGAACACGAAGGATGAGCAATTTTAAGGTGTTAGCTGACTGGAAGGGGAAGTTTTACTTCTGGGTGTTGTAAAAGAGTATTTAGTGCATGTAGACTTGTGATGTAATTACCCAATAGTAAGTGGAGGCCATATATAAAAAAAAGCAATATTGAATAAAACCCATAAAAATATTTTGAATGGATCAGGGAAAAATGAAAAAAATACTGGAAAAACCAGGGAATTTTGTCAGAGGAAAAAAGTGAGAACCCTGTCAGGGACCCAAATGCAGTTGTAACACCACAGACCAGTAGAACATATCACACCTATCCAATCTGACTGCATCAGCAAAGCAAATCAGCGCCCCATTAAAGATGTAAATACAACTGTAACAATGTAACAGGATAAACAAGCAGACCCGTGCACAATGGGAAAGATATAAGGGCACTTAAAGACAATCTTTTATATGTTAAAATGAAAATATTCACTTAAAATCAAAGATATGCAACTTAAATTGTAGCATTTGGATTAAAGTAAGAGATGGGGTGTGTCTGTTATATTTCTCATGTACATTGTAAACAATTCGTGTCATTGTACTTCCTGTTGGTGCCTATTCTAGAAGATGGGCTCATAATTGTTGCACTATATAAAATCACTGTTGTATATGGGGGTCGCCATTACGCCAGGTGGTCAGTGTCACCAGAAATGTTTGTTTGTCCGCACTTGATTAATCCAGTCACGGTTGATTGAACTGGGCGCTCGGAGACACGCATTTACACTTAAACCACTTTGGGGGTCACGTGTTTCAGGTAATGGAGGAGAGTTGAGCTTTGTAAGCGCTTGGCAAATATTACTCTGCAGTGCAGAATAAGAACTCTGTCTGTTACAATTATTTGTGTGAGGAACTAGTAATGTATAGTGCATTAGGAGAATCCACCATTGGCACAGCCAGTGAAGATTATATGCTACTATAATCAGGTAAATGCTACCAGGTCAAAACGACCGTTAATGTTCCCGCCTTTTTTCCACGTGTACCAAAAGTGACTTGTTCAGTTAAATGATGTGTGTTTGAATGGATCTACCCGTGACAAAATACCAAGGCTCTGAACCACAAGCTAAACATGCAAAGACTAGCGATAACCGAATACTTGTTGTGCCGAGACCTTTTGTACGTGTAAATCACGACTGTAGTAACTCTCTCATTATAACTAATCCAGTACCAGCGCCATTACATGAGCAACCAGTGTTAACATTCTATCAGGGTGTACTTAATCCAAACAATATTACCTATCAGCAGCCCAGTGCATTGATACCCGTGAATAAACTTAACAGTGAGTCTAAAGTGGTACCTTGTTCAAGTGCTCAGAGTACAGTAACAATGTCTGATCATAAAGGAGCCCTCACGAGGAATAACACTAAAGCTACTAAGAAAAATAAAAATAACAAGGAGAATGAGGCGGCCCCTGATGTAAGAAAAGAAAATAAGGAAGGTGATGTTGTTCGTGATGAGGAACCAGTGCCTCCTATTCCACCTCCTACAGATCCAATTGCGGCTCAAGTTGTGGACCACTTCACAGCACATTGGGACAGATTCAAAGCTGGTTTTGCTGCTGATATCACCAAAATTACGACTACACTATATGCGGGTGACGAGTGTTTAACAAAGAAGGTGGATACATTGGTGAAGAATGTGAATCACGTGCAAACACTCAAACAGGGTTCATCTATACTGGTCAATACTGTTCATAATATTAACTTGAGGTTGAAGGTGGTTGAAACTAGCAAATCCAAGGACGGCACGGGGGATAATAATGCACTCGAGGAAAGGATCAAGAAACTGGAGGAATCTCAGAAAAAAACGACCTTCGTCTTGACCAGCTGATCTCAGTAGACCAGGAGGGTATGGTGTCAATTAAGCATGATGACTTTATAGAACTCCAGGATGCTGCATACACTAATTGTGATAACATTGAAACTATGACTGGATATGTGCACCTGATGGGCAAACAAATAGTGTCACTGGATCATCGGGCTACTATGAATACAGCAAAGCTTATGCGTAATACATTGATCTTCAAAGGTGTTAGGTGCTTCAATGGGGAACCACCTGTGGATTCGGTTAAGATTTTCTTAAGGAATTTGTTGAAGATCACACCAGAAGAGAACGATATGACCGATGTGGAGAGACTTGGCAAAGGATACACCATTAATATCCGTGGCAAAGAGGTGTATATTCCCCCTCCCATCAAAGTTAAATGCTCCGAATTATTTGCAAATAAAGTAATGAGGAATGTCTTTAAGTTGAAAGGTAAAAGAGACGAAAAAGGAGGGTTTAAGTACTATGTTAAAAGAAGTATGCCAGAGAGTCACCATGCATTACAAGATAAGCACTCTGGGGACATCAAGAAGTACAAGGAGATGAACCAGAATATCACAAATGAGAGTGAACGTACTGTTTTCCAGTTCACGGGTACTCACTTTGTAGTGAATGGGAAAATTGTTGAAGAAGATATTTCGCCTCCAACTTTTCTGGAAATGATGGATGTTACTGAGGATGAAGACAAAAAGATGCATTTCTTGGACCTCTCCTCTTCCAGTCCTAAAGAAGTCAAAAAGTCAACCTTTCAAGCTTATGCTATGAAAGTAGGAAACAAAGATGACATCAGGTTGGGATATATGAGAGTTCGGCAAATGAATCGCTATGCGGACCATATCTTTGCTGCATATAGACTTAAAATAGAAGGAGACATTCTAGAAGGATGTGCTGATGATAAAGAGTACTATGGGGACCAGGAGATATTACGCACACTGAAGCGTAATAAAGCTGTTAATGTGGTTGTTTACGTGGTCCGCGAATATGGAGGTATTCCCCTTGGTGGTGTCAGATTCTCAGTGATCAAAGAGGTTACCACTGAGGTGGTACAAAAAGTGCAGCCGGACACTTATGAGATTCCACTCCCACCCAGGGCAGCTTTCACACCCAAGAAGAGGGTTCCAAATGCAGGTAGAGGTGGTAGGAATCATGGCAGAGGAGGGGGAGGAGGCAGACGTCATGATGTGTTCTCTGACAGAGGCAGTTCGGGATATTCCAGGACCTCTCATGTATCTGATGATGAAGAGTCCCTCACAGTGTCAGAAATGGGTGAACCAGGTGATCAAGTGGAGACTGATGACGGAGTAGATTGAACTTTAGTGTTGTGACATTGAACAGTGTAAGCAGAGTAGTAGCCGACTAGAGTGCGTGACCATACATTAATATGCTATTGCAATATTGTTTACTATTTACTTCCCTACAATGTATGTCGCACATCATGAATGGGGAGGTAATGTCTTACAAAATAATTTTATCATTTGTTTTACAGTATATTTGTACATACGTTTTTGTCAATGGATATATATCCACTGTTTGTTTACATCATTTCAAAGTCCGAATGTTAAAAGAATCACATCACACAAAGCGGAGTGTGCGGGAAAAATGTCTATTGTTTAACAATGAATAACAAAATGTTTAGACTGGTGGACCTCAATATATGCGGTCTTATGTGTAAAACTAACCTCCTCACCCAGAAGTATCTATATAAGCCGTTTTCAACCCCCCCAGACCTTATTTGCTTACAGGAGACTTTTGTTGCACCAGAGAAGGAGCAAACTATTTTAGCAGAACTTCAATATGATATGATGTTTGCACCGGCTAAAGGGGGAAGTGGTGGATTAGCTATTGGTTTTAGAAGACAGCTTTCATATTCTGTCAATGATCATATTGCTCTAACGGTAAATAATAGTCAGGCCCTCATTACAAATTGTATTATTCAAGGAATGGAAATGACAATAGCTAATTTGTATGTTGCTTGTGAGGATGGTGTGGAGAATAGAGTTCAGTTCTATGATACGGTACAACTTCAAATCGAGGAGTACGGATGTCCGAACATCATTTGTTGTGGTGACTTTAATTCTGTTCTGGATCCCGATAAGGATAGTATTGTACCTTTAACAAACAAAGCAAAACAAGAATGGCATACCTTGAAGAATTTTGTTAATCGTATGGAATTAATAGACATATATAGGAGTCTTAATCCGCTGAGTAGATGGGTCACCAGGTTTATTCAATCAAGTAGGCGTGGGCGTCGGTTAGATTATATTTTTGTTTCAGGCATTTTTGTCAATATGGCTATGGACACGTCCATAGGTGTGAGAGATATATCTGATCATTGTTCAATTGAGGTCACCTTGAATTTGCACAGAAATGATAGAGGTAGAGAATATTGGAAGTTTCCTGACCCTATCCTTGAACAACCTAAGTATGTGTCCCATATGAAGAATAAAATCCCATATTTTATTGCTGAAAATAGTGGGACTTCTCCTGATGTGTTGATGGATACCGTGAAGTGTTGCATTAGGGGTGAAACTTGTAGGTTTATGAAATGGGATGGTATTAGAGATAAGAACATCAATGAAAAATATGCAGCGGATTTGGCTCGACTGTATGCTAAAAGGGACAGCTCAAGGGATCCCATTAGGACAGACTTCTATTCTAGGAAAATAGACAAACTGGCTAAGAATTGGGATGGGTTTCTGGCACACATTCACAAGAAGCGGCTCAAGTTTAATTTAGGAAGGAAAAGAGCGGAAGTTGAGAAATCGACAAAATATTTTTTCAGGCAGTACAATGCTATACCAGGTAGCACAGTTATGCTGTATGACGAAATGGATCGGGAATGTACTAGTGATAAGGAGATCCTTGGTGTTCAACAGCGGTTTTATACTAAGTTATATAATAAACCATTGGCAGAGTACGAGTCTCCGTATGCATTTGTACCAGAAATGTCAGACAAGTTTGTTCCGTTAGATAATGATGCACAGGAATTATTGGCAGAAGAGTTGACTATTGAGGAGTTACATGAGGCACTGAAGGGCATGAAATCAGGTAAGGCCCCAGGAATGGACGGACTCACAGTTGCCTTTTATAAAGTCTTTTGGCATGAGTTGAAAGACATTTTTATGCAGTGTGTAAATTTCTGTTTTAAAGAGCAAAGATTATCGATATCTCAGAAACGCAGAGTGATTAAACTGTTGCCCAAGAAGGACAAAAATCCACACTTTGTCCGTAATCTTAGACCTATTACTCTGTTGCAGGTGGATCTGAAGATAATTACAAGAGCCTTAGCAAATCGTTTGAAAGTTGTTATTGACCAGATTGTTAAATCGGATCAGCATGCATTCATAAAAGGCAGATACTTGGGCAATAGTGTTATGGATGTCTACTCTGTTGCAGCTCATGCATTAGATCAAGATGAAGATTTTTTAGCCATTTCATTGGACATTGAGAAAGCATTTGATAGTATTTCATGGCCATTCCTGTACAAATTGTTGATCTCTTGGGGTTTTCCTCCTTCGTTCATTCAATGGATCAAAATAATGAATAGAGACAAAGAGTTGAGGTTGTTTAACAATGGACACGCCTCGGATCCCGTGTTGGTTAATAACGGTTTAGCACAGGGTGATAACCTTAGTCCGTTACTCTTCATAATTTGCATGGAATCACTAGCCTCAGTGATTAGGGAAGACCAGGATATAGAGGGTGCACAATTGGGAGGTAGAGAGCAGAAAATAGGTATGGTAGCAGATGATACTATGCTTATTACAAAAGCAAAGTTGGAGTGTTTTCGGGAGGTGAATAGAGTGTTATCCGAGTTTCACAAAGTATCAGGTTTGAAAGTTAATTATGAGAAATCAGTAATATGTAGATTAGGGTGAGAGAACTATGTAAATTTCACTTCAGAGGAAGGAAATAGATTTATCTGGCTCTCAAGAGGAGCAGGTTTTAGGTATCTGGGTTTGCAACTTATGGTTAACAGCAATGGACAGATTGAGGGTGAAAACAACTTTGAGTGGACAGAATCTCAGGTAAAGGCAGCAGTGTCATCTCTTCGATATGGAAGATTGTCGGTGCTGGGGAAAATTTTGATACTTAAAATGTTAATTGCATCCCGGCTGGTGTACAAATTAACCCTGTTGCCCTCCCCACCCAAAGAGTTTCTTATAAAAGTTATAAGGTCATACTATGGATATATCTGGAGTGGAGGAAGGTCGAAGGTGGCTAGGGCCACCATGGAGTTGGATGGGAAAAGAGGTGGCTTCAATATGCTCAATGTAAACATACAAGAAATGAGTTTGAAGTTCATATGGTTGGAAAGGCTTCTATCTGAATCATCTAATATGTTTTTTTGGCAAATGCAGGTTACTCAAGCTTTTATTATACCAGTCGAGTTATTCTTGCAATGTAATGCGCATGAAAAGCGGGTGCGATCTTTTGTTAAAAAAGGTAAACATTTGCCCCCTATATGGATGGACATCTTCAGGCTATGGTGTAAAGTTAAGTACATATCAGGGGGCGATACAAATGCTAAGAGTAGCGATGTTCTACAATTGCCGGTATGTTTTAACTCGGTATATGTGTACAAAATGTCCAAAATGTGTGAATGGTATGAGGCTCTCAAAAAGGTGGGCATTATTACGGTTGCGGACTTTCTGAAGAAGCAGCAGGACAATCGAAATATATGGTCAGTGAAGTGGTTACAACGAAGACTTCCTACAAACTGGCTCCTCATGCAGCCTAATGATAACATCGAACATAATTTGACACATGGAGTAGTATCTGAGAAGTGGACGGTTAAAATCATATATGCATATTTACGAGATAAGTCAAACCATATTCCTACTGCTGTTTTGAGTTGGAGCAGAGAGCTGCAAAATCCTATTTCTATTGATACATGGAATGTCTTTGCTAAACATATTCTGTTAATTAAGAATACGAGCTTAAGATCATCAATGTTGATGTTTATGAATCGGGGATATTATACAAACTACGTGCTAGCTAAGTTTACGGAGCTGTCCGAAAATTGTAGTTTTTGTAAGCAGGTACTTGAAACATATGTGCATGTCTATTGGGAATGCCCTAACGTTCTTCGGGTTATACAAGAATTAATAGTATTTTGTGAAGAATATTATGATACCTCAGAGGAGGAATTTACAAGGGAAAATTATCTGTTCTCATATTTTTCAGATTTAGCGACTACCATAATTGTCTCGTTGTTTAAAGTCTTTCTTTTGCTTACCAAGATTTCTACCTCCACCAGGATTACCCAATCAGTCCCATCATTTAAAGCTTTCAAGAATTATCTTGTGAAATGTATTAGGCATGAAAAATTAGGGGCTAAGCATGTTAGGAGACAGATGCAATTTGCTGCAACTTGGGGTGTCCTGGTGGAGGAAGCAGTATTGGCTGAATTGGATAGTACTAGTGTGTAGAGGTTCTAATTACCAGTCATTTTCATCTATTTAGAGTGTAAGGTTGTATATATGCAAGGAGATATGTTAATCGCACACACAAATCTGCTTTCTTAATCCAATATATAATTTGGTAAATTTACTCAACGACTTTTGTTAATCAAGACTCTTTATGTAGTGAATTTTTGTTATGAAGTCATGAATGATGTAAATAAATGGTACAATACTTAAACCACTTTGTATATTTTGGTCATGTGACGTCAAAATTGACATCATTATGTGTGAACTTTACTGTGTCAAATTATTTTTAGTGGCGCTGCTTCTACGAGCGGAGCGACTTTCCTTTCACTGTGGTGTCTGCATTGTATGTCTGTAGTCTTGTTAACTTCGGACCCCCCCCCCCCCCCAATAAAATAACACCGGATGAATGTTTGGACCTAAAAATTTTTTAAAAATCTTTTTTCATTTTTACCATTTCATAGAATTAACTGAGGCTTCAGTTGGCCAAATCTGAAGGTCATGCATACATGTAAACTATACATTTTACAGTTTTAAAATGGCCATAACTCCTAAAATAAGCTAGATAGACACATACTTTGAAATTAAAAATTCTTTCATATTTAGTCATCAGAACACTTTTGAGCAATATTCACTACGAAATCATATTTCAGTAGCCTGTGATTCCAACAAGCGTCATAGCAGTTATGATTACAATTTAGATGGTCTCGGTACACAAAAAGTTTGATTTAATCACTTTCTGTTCAGTGGCAAAGATTCGAACTGAAATGGAACTTTATTATATTTTTAGTCGCGCCGCTTCCACGAGCGGATCGACTAATCTATGGCATCTGTATGTATGCTTGCTTGATTGTTAAATTTTTGGGAGGGGGGAGGGGGGGGG
>JBCAUG010295861.1:0-17678 GCA_038406175.1 Haplosyllis leylae | reverse complement strand
TCCCAAATTGCCGATTCGAAGTTGCCGGTCGCTATTGCATAAGGTGGTTTAAGTGTAAACTTAAACCACCTAAAAAGTGACCAAAAAACCGTCCGTCAACCACATAGGTAGCTCTGACGAGCCACCAATTAGACGAAAATCGTGTCATTTTGAAAAAACTAGACTATCATTTCTTTGGTGTCAGTGAACCATTCTTTCGAATTTATGTAGACTTTTGCTAATACTGGATCCAGGGTATCAGTGTTTGACAGACAATATTTGTGAATGCTTTAAGTGAAATTACACTGGGGAACTAATTCGTAACTGAAAACTAACAGTACATTTTCTTCATTTACTAAAATGGATTATATAATTCTAAAACTTACTTCTATTGAGAACTAAAACGTTGGAATGACTGAATACCTCCATCTGATCTTCGTTTTTGCCTTTGGGTCGTGCTTAATATTTCATTTCGCACAAGATAAAAAACGGCTGGTCAGCAATTCGAAAGGCTCTTAAACGTAACAGAAATAGAAGACAGAAAAATGTTCTTCCCCTTCATTAGTAACATTAGTAAAGAGAACTGTTAAGGAAACGAAGGATTGTGGAGTAGAGCTCCTGACCGCCGCCCACATAAAGGATCATTCTGGTGGCTTATGTGTCCGGTTCACCTGCGCGCAGTGAAGACGGGGCGGACATGAGTAACAATACACATTTAAATACTCGGATTTCTACACTGCGGAGGTAGAAGCAATGAGAGATTTAAACTGCCGGAATCTTACGCGTTTCCCTCTACAAAAAACGTTTAATATAAATAGCACAGCCACAGAAATGCTTCCAACACCATTCACAGTTTTCCTGTTGGTTTTCTTTACGAGTTTCCCACTAGAATGGATCATTCTCTAATGGATGATAGTCCAGTAGAGAAAACAAAATGACAGTGAAGCGAGTGATGAACGTTTGTCCTAATCCATACACTAATCCGGCTGATCCGTTAATTGACCGAGATGACGTGTGAAGGTCTGTTCACACCGAGCTACCCTTTCATCGTCACCGTAGCGAACATTACTGTCGCAACCGTTACGTTGAAGGGCAAAATGTGTCTGCAACCAATTCTACCCATTACAGTACCCGTCTAAAATTCCAACGGCGAAAGTGACAAAGTCGTTCGATGTGAACGGGCCTTTAGTTATTTATTTTATTCTAAACGTCTTACAGAAGCAGTCTGTGGGTAACATCAGCATTACATCTAAGGTAAATCTAATAGTGGCGGCCCAATACATTGCCAAACAGGACCAATTACTGGACCTAATGTGTCATGGTATTTGGTTTCTTTTGACATATGATGTGGTAATGTTCCAATAAATACACGTTAACCAAGAATTTTCCTTTTGATTCTTCATGCTAAAGATTGTTGTAAAATAATGTTACTTTATTGATCATTCTAGCCTGGACCCAGACAGGTGTTGAAGGCATTAAGGTCAGGCCTCTTTCCAGACTGATGTTTGCACTGGTCCTTCCTGCATGGTCCTTCTGCAGGGAAGGGTGAGGCACCTGCACCCCTGGCCGAGGTAAGGTATGGAAGGAAGGGGTCTTGAGGGGAAGGATACCAGCCCCCTTCGCTGGCCTAGGTGGGGTGATAAGGGAGACCACAACCTGCGATAACATTACTTTCCCTCATGCTGTGTACGTGGTTGTCATAGCCAGAATCCGGTAGCACTAAGCGACCCCGGTTCATCATGTCTAAGTACCAAGCAACCATAATCCCGAACATGGGAAGTGACCCAAGTGGGCAGTAGTCACACTTGGATGACCTACCCACTGAGTGCCCCCGCCAGGGTGCACCACTCGCTGTGATACTTGTTACTTAAGATACTCATTAGCCCCTTTGGGCATGATTTTATGTATTGCACTATGAACCTATAACTACCAACAGAAGTACTACAATAAACATCTACTGTACAGATATCTCAACAAACATATTCGAGTTATTGATACAGTCTGCCGAGACGATTACACATGCAGATATTGGTATGTCAAATGAATATGGTAACTACCTAACATAACCGTATCAAGAGACGTATCAGTGGTCAATAATGAAGTTCTGAATGGATACACATTGAGTGAATAAAGCCCCTGTGCGGGAATCCAATAAATCACTAAATCATGAATTCAGTTCAATTTAAGAATCTTGTCTCTATAGTAACACTTTGGTCTCTTGCAAAAACATTTCCGGGTTGGAATAATCCTTTTCATAAATATTTGGAGAAAACTCAATTCTTTAAATAAGTGGAATTTTTAGCAAGAGTATTGTATTTGCACAAAATTAGTGGGCACGTTTTCTTTGCTTTAACGTCTATCCTTGATCTTTAACTTGGCTGAATGGTCATCTTTTCTTTGTCATTGTAACCAATGTCAAACCGCAGGGCCCTCTGGACATGGTAGCTATTTTTCTTTACAAATGTCTGGCTTGCTCAGACTGCTACTATTCTGGGAATAACCATAAACTGAAATACCTTGTTTGAATCTATTGATGCTTTTTGTGCCCCACCCGTACTAATGGAAACCAGTTCCAAATATATAATGTATTTCTCTTTTTTATCATGCGATTTAATTTCAAGTTTCTTTGTAAAACCAACGGATAAATCCAAACACATGACTGATTTGTTCCTTTGTTATCTCTACAAGGTAACGATAATGACCATATACGTAGTACGATACAGGGTAATGTTTTTTTCTCGTAGTGTCTGTGATTCTGTTCAAAGGGGAGGTGAGGGGTGACTCTACCCCCTCAGACAGGGTCGCCCTACTTTCCCCGCTCCCCTGGATATGGTGACCCTGCACCCCTCTTACCTAAGAGGATCATAGAAGTGAAACTAGTCGAGGGATCAGGAATGACAACTCTCTCTAACCCCCCCCCCCAACCCCCCACACCTAGGTCTGGTCTAGCATGATCAGGAAGTTCAACACGGAAGACCGTGGTTGATATTGTCTCCTAATGTTAATGGAAGGCTGTCTCATTTTCGTAGTTTGTGCCTAGTGACAAGTGATATGTACATGTCATTATGTATGTGACACGGGAGACATCACGGAAAAACTCCAGCCAGAACAAATAATGTCTGCTGGCGATGTAACTCATAGTGGCGGCACACTTCCGTTACTAACTGTATTGAAACTGCCAAATTGAAAAACGGAACCGGAAATAAGTCACATGTGTGTAAATCACTGGGAGCACTCTATTACTGACATAGCTCAAAAATTCAGTTTCCTTTCACTTAAACTTACCATTCGAAGGAATTATAGAAGGAGTGTGGTGGGAATCAAAAAGTAGGTCTACAAAGAAATTGTAGGCAAGTTGCACGCGATGAATACGTCTGTAGCGTGATAGCATATTCAAAGACGACAGATACCGGATATCCGGCCCAACGTCTTGGGTGACGAAACGTTTAAGGTCTTTTGACACGCTCACAGAGAGCGTGAAAAGGGATAAAGGTGACGCCGCGTTGTTTTCTTTTTACAGATGTTCAGTATGCCCTTTGCTATGAACAGTGGCAATGGCAAAAGAAAAATCATTAGGGTGTCGTCTTTTTGGTAAGTCTGTCGAATCATGGCGTTAAAGCTCTCTTTACACTTAACGTCTGCGTTTGCGTTAATGTGAGCTTTTGCGTCAAGTTTGTATTGAGTGAATGGTGATCCAAACGCACATGTAGAGAATAGGATTGAACCTATTATCTGCGTTAATGTTTGCGTCACCATTTACTCAATGTTAACGTTGATGCAAAGATTGACGTTGACGCAAACGCAGACGTTAAATGTAAACAGACCTTAAAAACGAAGGAAAGAAAAACCAGAACGTAAAGGTCACTTACCGTACAACAGAGAATAAGACAAAATAAATGGATTTGTACTTAGAGATTCTGCACAAGGCTGCAGTCCTCCTAACGTTGTACTTGTGCCATTTAAGGACAAAGGCCAAAGAGTCTCATTTCCTGATAAGTACAGGAATCACAGAGTCTGTCCGGTAGTTGGTCCTCTGGTCGGACAGAACGCATCATTCGGACGAACTGATAAGTAGATAACCATCAATTTTAAAATTGATGATTAGGTCCTTTGTGACCCCTTTGATTAAAGTGCCTCCATTTCCCGTGCACGAAGTTCAAGATGACAAACAGAGAAATAAATGGTGACAAAAATTTCAATTCAAATTAATGCCATAACGATCATTTTAAAAACAGTTTTTTCCTCGTTTCGCTGGTCAACAACGAATCAGATTCCTTTTCGACATCGTTAAACCTTAGCGTGAAGCAGGTGGATCACTGCGATGATTATCGAATACAGGGTTGAATTCCAGTAAACAATGTCCAAACATAGGTAATCTTCTCTGTTTTATTGCTGGCTTGTTAGACTCAGTATAGTGGTTGAAATTGGGGACCCACAACATTCTCAGAATGTGCCCTGGCAGTTTTATGACAATTGGGCCTACTTCAAGCCGCAGTTGTTGGTTGGAATTTGTTTACACAGAATGCTGCTATGACGCCAATTACAAGCCAGCAATGCAAACGTTCAACATATCAACGTCAGTTTTGATACTTAGTTTGAAAATGTATTTCCGTGAATTGTACTTCCTGTTTGTACTGCTTGTACTTCCTGTTTTACCTTATCAGCACAATCCAGGGCTTCCTTATTACATAATGCAATCTAAGTAAGACATCATGATGAGCAACATATCTGTGTCTGGATTATTTCTGGGCTGACATCATCGTCAGAATGGTCATATCTGGAAGTAAGACACTAAATTAGACCAGACAGTTGACTCTGTTCTGAGAAGTAAAAAAATAACACTAAAAATTTAATTTGGAAGGACTTTTTTGCCTGCTGTTTTGTAAGAGGGAAATGAAAGGGCTGTGGCAGATGTCAAAATGTCATCTGCAGCCAAGGTACTGCTTCACACTCACATCTGCTTCCATGAAATTCAATGCGGTTCTAAACTCGTTTTCAACTTTTCTCTCTAGGTATCTGCAGAATTTACAGCAGATGTTACTTTAAAGTAGATTACAAAACAGTGCTTGGCAGCAATGGGTCTCTAATCCTTAAAACTCCTTGGAAACTAATGTAATAATTTTTAGACTTTAAGTCATTAATGGAAGAAAAAACAGTGCAAGTTCTAAGAAAAAAAACGTCAACCTGCAGCAAAGAGAAGGCAGAACATTTTATCCTTATGAAGCTGACGGTAATTTTTTTTTTCAAAATGGTATCTTTTAGTTCTGAACCAATATATTCACTTTTCATATGGGCAACATAAAGCACAAGGGTTTCATGAAACATTTTGCCTTTAAGATGTCTGGATTCTTTTTCCTGCAGTTAGTCAATTTCTTGTAACACCCTGGGGGTAGGAGATCTGCAGCTTTAAGTGAGACATGAACAGGCAGTAATAAGGTGAAGTCAATAAAGTCTTGTATGTAGCTCTCTGGATGTAGGTGACCAAGTTGCAAGTGTAAGTCTGTGATGTTGGATATTTAAGTAGGTTCCATGTATGGAAGTGGCAGGTGTTTTCACTTCTTTCTGCAGGTTTCACTGCTGCAGATGTCCATTAAACTTCTCAGCTATTGAATCTGATACAATGCCTTTGTTCCATTGTAAGGGGCCCATGTGGGATTAAATTATCACATGCTTCTCTTGTAAGACAAATAGGGCAAATCAAACTTATTCCTCTGAAAACATCTGTTGTAGTAAAATTATCACTTTCACAAATGCACTTGGAGGTTAATGCTTTGTTTCCTGAAGGCTTTCTCAGCATATGGAGAAAAGTTATATCTTTCAGGATAATCAATTGAAAGGAATTACTAAACCCACAATTGCCTTGAGGGACTTTCCATTATCTGCTTTCCTCTCTCTATGGCAGCTGTTGCACTTTACACACTGTTGACAGACTATTTTAAGAGATCACTTATCTTTTATGTCAGGTATTTATGGAATGTGAAAGCAGCAATAATACAAATGCAGCTCTCATTCTGTGATAATCCTTACTTGGGTTCAGCATTGAAAACTATACGGCTTTTTGAGGTTGCAGATAAATGTGTGTTTGTGTGTGTTGACGCGCACTGTGGTGTAAGGCTTAGTTCACAATGAGCGATTGCAAAAGCAAATGATAATACGTACTTGACTTCTCCATTTTGAAATAGACTGATTTTTAAGGCTGCATACAAATGTGTGTCTATATGTCGGTGTAGTGTAAGGGTTTATTCACACAACACTATTTCGAATGCGAAAGCAAGGTCGAAAACTGCCTGTTTTGAAATGTGTCGTCAACCTGCATCACTGATAGAAGTTGCCGTAGAAAAAGTTTCTCATTCGCTTTTGAAATCGCTCACTGTAAACGAACTTCAACGTTCTGAGTTTCACACTGAGCGCCACCAAAAGCTACTTATGACGTTGCGTCGTTGACCGATTTGGTGACACATGCAAAATGACGTCATGGCAGCATTCAATGGAAACAAATTCCAATCAATGACTGCAGCTTAAAGTAGGGCTAATTATAATGAAACTGCCAAAGGCTCATGAATATCTTGGGACAGGATGTTACGAATCCCCCCTAAGTAATCACTTAGCAAGCAACTTTTAAATGAGAAATGGCCTAACATCACTGACAGCATGACTCACAATATTTCGTTTTCGCTTTCATCACCACTCTGTGTGAATAGACCATTAACGCTTTAATCTGCATGGATTACCGTTCTTTGAGCACCATTCCTCCGTACTGGCATTGGGCCAGGTTAAATTAATTGTGAAACAATGTCTGCCTCTCCTGTTAGTTTGCCCCCGCAAGGATTATTTCTCGATAGAACGAACTTTTTCGGAGGAAATCAGGGCACCACTATCTCCAAGAGCCACTGTCGAAACCATAATTGATTTTTATTGTGAGAAATAAGACCCAAAAATATAGACATCAACCTCTGTGACGGATCCAGAATTTCACAGAGAGGGTGCTAATCCCAAAAGGGGCGCCAACCTATTATTTTTGCCAACGGTACACAGAAAACTGCATGAAAATGAAGAATTTCTGACTGAGTGAGGGGGGGGGATTCCCAGCGCCCGCTTTGATTCGCCACTGAACCTACTTAATTTGCCAGTTTGAAAGGATTATTGCAGTCCTCATTATGGGACGAGGACACCTCCTTTCGGATAGACCACAGTTACAATGCAATAGTGGTTAATTCTACCACGCTGAGGCATGGTACGAGTGTCTGAACTGTCTGTAAATTGAATGTAAGGTCTGAGGCAACCTACCTCTCTGTTCCAATGTTAAAATATTCAAAGTCTATGACATAGAGAGTGATAGGTTGGAAATGGTAGGTTGAAAATAGCACATGTGGTAGCTTGGATTTCATTTTGCACTTTAAAAAACGTAAACTTAGAAAGTTTTTCACATTCAGCAACAAATTTCTGCACTTTTTTTAAAGCACACTTTTGCGCTTCTAAAAAAGTGTGGAAATTTGTTGCTGAATGTGAAAAATTTTCTAAGTTTATGATTTTAAGTGCAAAAATTTTACTTTCAAGATGGAGGTTTGTTTCCCTAATTTAATTTGCTTTTCACAAGTAGTGTGGCAGAATAAAATAGACAACCCGAGACCCCAAAGGGGTCTGGGGTAGGTTGCAACTCACCTCTCGAAGTCTGAGTCAACTCACACCTCCAGACCGTTATCTATTTTTATAACCAGTTGATATAAATCAAAAAGTGCAGAATATTAACATCAGCCACCTTAATTTTCCAAAGAGCGCAATCGGTAGATTTTCAAGCTATTTGAGGCACTTTACGTTTAGTTAGAACAATGGTGGCAATATCCTCTATGATAAGTCTATTTCAGGCACATTTAGCAGAGAAATTGGATTTCTATTCACGTGGATGAAGTTGCTTCAATATAAGATTAGTGAAGCCATTTAAGCATCACAGCTGAAACTTCACGTAGAGCCCAGAGATAGAACAGAACACAAGGGGATATAACACAGTTATTTACTGATTGGATAAGCACAGATAGAACCATGGTTCTAATCCAGTTATTTACCGATTGGATCATCTCCCACGCGGCAGTTAATCCTTGTAATGGACTGCGTTTTCACTTTGACTGGGTTTATTCCCCTGATCTTCTGGCTGCCTTCACTTCTGCCTGGGTTTATCTCCCAGACCTCTGTGTTCCACTCTGTCAGATTCTACTACCAGTCTAAATATTAATTTAGGGTATATATAGGATGTATGGAAGATTTATTGGGGTGAACTTGCTCCATACATTATCCCCAATTTATGTCAGTAAAACAGGCTAAATAAAATTAAATATGCCCAGCTAAAAACTCTAACTACTTTGCTCATTTTTTTATTTCTGTTAACTTAAGCTTACAAATTCAGGTTGTCATAGCACTAATGGAAACTGGGTTAATGAAGATTTCCTAATGAGAATAATTAACACAGATTTTTGACACTTATCGCATGTAAAGTACAGAAACTCTGAACACAAGTTATCTCCAAAGCCTATTTACACTGCTTGAAAGCAAACACAAAATGTACGTCGCTTTTTCTTTTATGATTCTCAAGAAATTGACTGCATGATTTAAATACACGTGCAACAGAAATTAAGGCAGACATATTGTGCTGTTGCGCTCACTTTCGATCAATGCAAAGGATCGTTCAGATTTAACGTAAAATATGGCAACCAATGTCACAATCACAACGTTGTGCCGGCACTTATGACGTCATAACAGCATTCTGTGTAAACAAAGTCCCACCAATGACTGCAGCCTAAAGTAGGCCTAATTATCAAGACATATTCCCAAAAAGGAGTCAGCAATGACGTACTTCGTTTACGACGTCACTGGTTGCTATGCATTGCGTCAAATAAAATTGGGCCTACTTGCGATTGAGCCTCAGTTGTACCTTTGCAAGAATGGCACAAAATGAGGAGTTTCTTCCTTTGGAATGAAGCTGGTAGTTACAAATGGAATGTCTTGTCTGTGTTTTGTGTGGTCTGTCAATTTGGCCTTCAATGAGTTCTGATCATTGCGCATCGCTTTCACTTCTCCGTGGGAACTTCCATTTATCATCCAGCCATCCATTTATCTCTACAGCCAAATCCTACCATTCTGCTTAAAAAGCCATTACATACTAAATAAGCCAATCTATGGCACTTTCCCATCCATTCTGGATTTTTTTGCTTTAATTTTAGATTTGAAATGCATTGCCATATTTCATGCAGACAACATGTAATGCTACCGAACTGAAGATAAGGTTTTCGTTTAAAAAACATCCCTTAAAATGACACTACAAACGTAATTTATATTCTGAAAGAGACAAGACCTTTTTCGAGATTGGGCCTAACAGATGTTGACAGATGGTTTAAAACTAGGGAAAGGTTGTTGAACTTAAATATTGCACATTCATTATGTTTCCTTGAAAATTTTTGTTTTTCTACTGAAAAAGTTTTCAAAGTTAAATGCAGAGCATTTTAAAAGCAATTCAATTGTCAGCAACAAGTTTTAATGAAGAACAACTCATTGTTGAAAATGTATCACATTTAAAATGCTTCAGATGCTTTAAGAACCTGAGCTTTTTATACAAGAATCTCAACCTAGATAACTTGTTTTGTTTTTAAAACATTTTATGAACATTAACCTGTTGAGTTGAGCCATACCTTTGTTGTTCGCTCTTTAGATTTAACTGAGTGATTGTATGAGGAGACGCAGAACGTTATGGTAGTTTTGTGATAACTAGCTGGTGGCCAATCAGCTGATTTGTTTATCAGTGACGTCATTTCACAGCATCACGAGACAACAAGTGGACTATGACGTCACGTTTGACTTCTGGTGTGACACACAAGGACCTCTTGGCATCCAGTATGACGTCACTCATCCACTTACTTGACCCACTTATTTATTCATACAGTTGTGGGACTCGAGCCTGACTGGTGGCAGCTAATTGGTGCTTCAACTCACTGAGCTATCTTATTTTTTCGGCACTGGGTCAACATGTATTGCATCAATACGAAGATGACACAATGGCAGAATAGAAACCTTGAATCAATGAATTGTCTATTAAAGTCACTTCTGTCGTCACTCACACGTGACCGGCGGTTCCTTTGAAGTACCTGGATATCGACTGCGCATGATCAACATCAAAGACGCTAAAAACGCTCTCTTCAGATTAACGCTAAACGCGATGGATCAATGAACGCCTCTTGAGGTAGATGGTCTGTGTCATTTTGTTTTCATTGTGATGAACGTAAAATCCATGCCAAAGTAGATTACAATTGCTTCCCCATCATTAATTCAAGTCTACCTGTGTTGCATGCAACAATAAAGACACGCAACATTATCCTGGCTTTGAAATATTTCAAAAGGAGAAAAAAGTTCTGAAAAGAAATACGGCCAGACACATGTTTTTTAATGTATGGTGATTTTCTACTCTAAACATTTCAGCAAACAATTTTGCAATGTAACTAGCCACGCCCGGTCCTTCGGACGATATAGTGACGTCACATCCGCGCCATTCTGTATAGCCAAAATGATCAGGTTTGACATAGACATTGTGGTTTGTCAATTTTTACATTGAAACCATTTATATGTATTCATGTGAATATTTAATACTAACAATCTCTATCAAAAGTCACTGACAATATGTCGCTGACATCTTGCTTCCAGATATCGTACCGAAGTAATTAAGAAAACTCAAAGCAAAAATGTAACAATCATTCGGACAGAAATCAAAATTACGAACTTTTCTCCGGCAAATAAGTTTACATCAAAAACCCAATCCATACCAATTTGCTTGTCTAAAAGTCCATTTATATCAAGCGAAAGTGGGAACGAAAAAGATCAAAGAACAGTCGAAAAAGATTGAAGAATATAAGTGATTAAGGGTCTACCCACACCGAGCGTCAGTGACAGCGGCAGTGGCAGCGAGGACTACATTTATTTTTACTTGTCTCATTCACACCTAGCAGCAGTGGCAGCAGCATTGCTAGCGATAACGCTAGCAAATGGCTCTATTACCGATTCCAAGCATCATCGCTAGCGATGCCGCTGACGCTGACGCTCGGTGTGAAGAGGCCTTAAAGAGAAACGGTTTTTCTTTCGTTTTCGCGGGATGTGAACGGGCCTGAACACAAACGTACATGCGGAAGTCAGTCTGGATTGGAGTTTGTACAGGAGGCAGGAGCGTCACAGACATGTCTGTTTGTGCTGTCAATTTGTTCAACATGACTTTTATCATTGTACGCAGAACTTCCCTGGAAGATTCATCATTTTTGCTGTTTCGGTCCCAGAGTATGGATCTTCGTCAATATTATGTTTGATAATTCCCATTTTTTTGACCAAGGTCTCTATTTGGAAAGTTATAATTATAATATTTCACATTTTACTTTTTAAACGGCGTAATGATAGATTCTACTTTGATGAAACAATGAAGAAAAATTAGTTAAAATATAGTTTTTCAATAGAAAACAAAAACATTTTAATGCTTGGATAATAACGTGGCTGAAAAGCTTCATTTTGAATGCAAAGATACATTCGAGTTTTTCACAACCGCACAAAGTTGGCAGTGTTGACATTATTGCCAATGTTGTATTCCCATATATTTGCAATTATCCTCTTTAATTGCACCAACTGTTCTTAATAAATATGAAATTAGAAACCAAGGGGCATATGACACCTAGATTTCAATGTTTAAAACTTCATTGATCTAGTTGGTTTTGAACGGTACAGCTAAAACAAAGTTGGCAGTGTTGGCATTCTTGTATTGCATAAAATTTGTGAAAACCTCTAATGATCTTTCGAATGGGAACACCGGTTTCATGCAATCTAAACCATCAATAAGAATCTATTACTTTCAATTTGAAAGAATTAAATTACTTGTAATTGTTTTCTTTTAATGCCATGTTAATTTCCCTGATAGGAAGATGAAAGAGACCTTGTGCCTCCCATTAAGTACTCGTTAACCATGGAGATAATGGAGATTTAGATGATGGTGTCACCTCTGGACAATAGTTCTGGTATCAGGGCTGTTCCTATGGTAACGCAGTAATCTAAATGTGATCAGTGAATCCTCATCTCATGACCAAAGAGATAACCTGAGTCATAGATTAAGTACTGACCTCATCAGGAAAAAGAGATTTAATCGTTTGTTTTTAAATAATTATTGTGACAAACCCGTTCTTTTATAACAATGATGCATCTCTGAGTGGGTCGAACGCTCCTCAGATTCACCTACGAGTGCCACAACTGAATAATCTTGTATAGCAGAGAGGATCCTTGGAATCACTTGGGAGTGCTCCATCTACTTCACAATATAAAATCTGATGAATAATACTCTGGTAACTTTAGATAAGTGAAACCTAGATGATGTCTCAAGGCTCCGTTCATGCTGACCTCTTAGCATGACGTTTAGACTAGTGATGCCAGATCACCTACATATCAAATATTGGTAGGTGGTCTAGAGAAACAAGGAAATAGGTTGTGATCTGAATGACAAATATAGCAGAAAAAACATGTTGTAATAAAGCAGCTAATGTCTTGGCAACAGGTCAAATACGTCATGATTTCTGTTTACAGAAATGGTTGCCTAAAATTTCCAGTAATTTTTAAATCGAGAGATAATTGATACTAAAAGATAAATCCCACAAACTGATCTAATAAAATGAACATAAAAGCAAAAGAAGAAACGGCGCTGCTTTTTTCATGTGTCACAATCACGTAACGTCATTAGCGTAACGTCTTTAATGTAAACGTCTTTTTGACTTAGAAAGACGGAAACAGAGCTTATTTCGGGTAATTGCTCATTGCCTAATGACATCGTCACTGAGAAAAGAACAAAGTCAGCTATTTGTGTGATTACTATGTTATTTTTAGCTCATCACTTGCACTTGAAGGGCTGTTGTCTTCCGAAGCATCTATTTCTTTCCTCCTTTCAAGGAAAGCAACAAGTTTAGAATCAAATCTCAATGTCTTGCTCTGCAGAAATTCATTATACAATCTCAGTCTAATAGGGTTCGTTGTCAGACATTCAGGGCAAGAAAACTGGGATTTCTAAATGTCATGTCATGGAATTCTCAACTATTGGGTTCTAAATAAGACCTCAGTGACAAAAAAAAATGACATTCTTTCAACCCTTTTTTCTTCTTCAAATCGACAACAACCGTGAACTGAGACTTTTATTCTGCTTTAGTCAACATTTTTAATTGTTTTTGGGGAGGGTGGGGGTTTTAGTTTTACTTAACCTTCAACTCTATGACAGTTTCCACGAGGTTTGTCGCAGGTTGTTTTTAGTCAGTGGCGGGTCTTAGGGGGTGCAAGGGACGTGACCCCCCCCCCCGTCTGGGCCGACATTTCTTCATTTTCATGCAGCTTTTGGGAAAAATTGATCAAATAGTAGGTAGGCGCAGCCGTCTGAGAAATTCTTGATCCACCACTGGTTATCTATGGATATCCGTATGTGTCTTCCAGTGTGGAGATCCATGTCCTGCCCCTTGAGCTTACGTGAGTAGTAAGAAGTAATCATGGGTCTCACTGAGCTGTCACGAACAATGTTTGCCAAGACAATGCACAGCTGTCCTGTCAACATCAATAAACCATTGGCGGATCTAGGGGGCGCCAGGGGCTTGCAATGCCCTCTGCCTCCAACGTTTTTAATTGACATGCAGATGTGTGGGGAAATATGGGCAAAATAATAGGTTGCGCCCACCTCCGGGATATCCTGAATCCCCCACTGATGTCAATCTCTCCGAACTATTCTGGCGGTAGCTACAACAAAAAGGACTCCAAGACTTCCGGCTGAATGCTTCAATGCTTCTCTAATTGATTTCTTATTGTCATTTGGATTTATTAACTAATATCACTCATTAAGTTAGGAAATAATTACTAACAAACAGGGCTAAGAACCTAAGATCTCCTGCTCAGTTCTTAGTCATTATCCCCCCCCCTTATACCACATAGTCAGTTAAATTTGATGAGAACTTTGGCCATATTTAATACACATGATGCATCCAACATAATAACCCTGAATAAAATGATGTCCTATTATGCTTCAGACAAAGTTTTATTAAGAGATGAGGCCACTTTTCACCAAGAAAACCACATTTTGATTCGATAGAAAAATTGAAAAAAAACCTCTCTCTTTGTGAAAAAAGAACAACTGCTTACATTGTAGCAATGTGGATACTGATGAATGATTCTATGTTTGCAGAAATAGCCTCACAGTAGATACACCACACCTGTGCCTGCACCTCATTCTATTACCTCTCTGTCTGACAGAAGTAGCCTCACAATAGATAATCCACACCTGTGCCTACACCTCATTCTATTACCTCTCTGTCTGACAGAAGTAGCCTCACAATAGATAATCCACACCTGTGCCTGCACCTCATTCTATTACATCTCCGTCTGAGCGTTACGCAATTGGATCTATTTGTCGCACGGGAGGAGAGGCTCTCCGCATGATTAGGTTTTCCATTTCCTTTATTGCATCACCGTTTAGTGGTTCATAATCATGTGAGAAAACCAACGGAAGATTTGATTGAGTAAATCTGTGATGGGAATAGGAAAATATACGGGTGGCTTCCTGAGTTGGTGACTTAGCTTGGCTGGAAATTGTCTTGAAAGTTCTAGAAACATTCAAATCTATCATAATCGTTTCGAAAGTCCAAAGGTCCAAAGATATTAACATGCTTCCTCTATTGTTACAACCCGCGGAAGAAGTACAACATGAAGGTAATATTTTTAGTTTGTCTGTCTGTTCACCAGGGGGTGTGGGGGTTAATACCCTGTCCTAGTCCTGGGGGTGGAAGGGTGGGCGTGGCGTGGGTACCATGTCCTGGTACTGCCAGCCCCCATCCCCTGGCCAGGACCAGGACATGGTACCCTGGCAGGACACGTCATGAACAGGATACAGCATGGGTGGTATGCCTCCTCACGCAGCAGGACTTTCTTGTTTGATGCATGAGTTTATTGCTTTTTGTGTTTAAGGCAAACACTTTGAGAGATTTACGCACGTTTCTGAATGACAACTGAAGTTTTTCCTACTTTCAGTGACAATATTTTTGTAAGAAATTATTACAGTATTCGAACCTGCGAACCTCTTGTATGAGAGACAGAGATGCTACCACTAAGCCAGAAAGACACAGCTAACAAAAAGGATCACTAAAGTAACCATCAATTTATCCTTCAGTGATTTATCATATTCCCTGAATTCAGTGAAAGTTCTGCTCCATCTAGTAAACTTCTACTGTGTCAATTTATCCTTCAGTGATTGGTGATTTATCATATTCCCTGAATTCAGTGAAAGTTCTGCTCCATCTAGTAAACTTCTACTGTGTCCAGTTTACACGAAAGACAAACTAAAGTACGCACTGGTCATAGTTCATCAAAGACTAGTATTTCGTTCATCCACCTTGTGTCTCAAATGACCTTTTCTGCAGTTTCAGTCCCAAGTGCTTCATTTGCATCAGCACAATCGGGGTTTTCACCATAGGCAAATCTGACAGATCTGTCCGATCTGACAGAAGTACATTGCAATTTTTTAAGAATAATTGCAATTTAGAATTTAAATGGAAGGGTTATTTAATATTTCCAGTACTTTCTAGATTGTTGGCAAAATATCAAGGAGTGAACAATTTCACTAGGTGACTCGTACAAAAGGCACCTTGCGTACAAAAGGTACCTCACATACAAAAGGCACCTTGCGTACAAAAAGGCACCTTGCATACAAAAGGCACCTCACATACAAAAGGCACCTCACGTACTTTGCATACAAAAGGCACCTTGCGTACCTCATGTACAAAAGGCACCTCACATACCTCGTGTACAAAAGGCACCTCACATACAAAAGGCACCTTGTGTACATCATGTACAAAAGGCACCTTATGTACAAAAAGGTACCTCGTGTACAAAAAGCACCTCACATACAAAAGGCACCTTGCATACCTCACATACAAAAGGCACCTCATGTACCTTGCATACAAAAGGCACCTTGTGTACAAAAAGGCACCTCGCATACAAAAAGGCACCTCACATACAAAAAGGCACCTCACATACAAAAAGGCACCTTGCGTACAAAAGGCACCTCATGTACCTCATGTACAAAAGGTACCTCACATACAAAAGGCACCTTGTGTACCTCATGTACAAAAGGCACCTCCCATACAAAAGGCACCTCACGTACCTTTCATACAAAAGGCACCTCACATACAAAAAGTCACCTCGTGTACAAAGGCACCTCACATACAAAAGGCACCTCACATACCTCGTGTACAAAAGGCACCTCACATACCTTGCATACAAAAGGCACCTTGTGTACAAAAAAGCACCTTGTGTACAAAATGGCACCTCACTTACAAAAGGCACCTCACATACAGAAAGGTACCTCGCGTACAAAAAGGCACCTCACATACAAAAGGCACCTCATGTACAAAAGGCACCTCACATACAAAAGGTACCTCACATACAAAAGGCACCTCGCATACAAAAGGCACCTTGCATACGAAAGGCACCTCGTGTGAATGCCCCCCACCCCCTCTCCCACCCCTCCACCTTCCGTATCAAGGTTCGTTTCAATCCCACCTTGAGTGTGGTCCCCTCCACGTGAAAATAATATTTTTCACCTCGTGTGCAAAAAATTCCCAAAAAAAATCGTGCAGCAAACCCCAATTCCATCAATAAGGTACCTCTACGAGTCACCAATAATTAATACAAACAACAACAAGGAGTAGAAATCTTCTTAAAGATCTGTCAGATCTGACAGATCTGTCAGAAATGCCTATCGTGAAAAAGTCGAATGCCTGCTGCACGAAAATGAAGAAGAACGCATACCTAGCGCTCCCACCTTTCGATCCGCCACTGAGTCCAACACTTGCTTCAGTGGAACGTTCACTGAAAACGGCACGATCAAAGAGAGCTTCATGATATGTCTGTTGAACTTGTTAATCGGTTCTACGTCTCGTAGTGGACACGAACAATCACAAAGTCAGGTCTGTGGAACTGGCTGATAGGTTCTATGTCTCGAAGTGGGTCACGTCCGGTCAATAGTCTCTCGTATGAACGCTACACAGGGCGCCCTGCGTCTGATACTCAAACACGCTGAAGCATAATCCAGGGTAAATGGGCTCCTTCTTTCCAAAATACTTGGAAACAAAAACTTTCGCACAATTTTGCTTAAGGCCCTTTATCCTAATTTTTGTTGTATATCCAGGTACCACTGCACGATTCTTTATCAAACGTTACCCAAGGGCGTCCATAACGTCTGATACTCAAACACGATTCAGTACAATAACGGTCAAATCTCCAGACTACTTTTCTTATCATTTGTTCAGAAAACCTATTTTGTTCTACTTTTGAACAAAAAGGTTTTTCTAGTCTCCTGTGTACGTTATTTTAGTCTACTTTCTACTTGCCATCTAGGCCTCACAGCAAGACACCACGACAGTGAACGCTCTCATAATGTCTGACACTCACACAGAATGAAGTGCAGTCCAGGCACCGTCTCTCGTCTATTTTTCGTTCTACTTTTGAGAAAACAAGTTTGTACAAATTTTTACCGCCCGCGTACGTAGTACGTCGGGAAGGTACTGTTTTCACAGGTGTCTGTCTGTTCACAGAGGGGGGGGGGGTACTCAGATTATACACACAGCTAGGGGGGGGGCGGTCTGTGGGGTTCTGGCCCAGGA
>JBCAUG010295750.1:0-17678 GCA_038406175.1 Haplosyllis leylae | reverse complement strand
GTAATTTCTAATTCAAAGTTTTAAACCAAAGTAATTTCTAATTCAAAGTTTTAAACCAAAGTAATTCCTAATTCAAAATTACATACAAACTTTGAATTACAGATCTTAGTTTAATTCAAATTTCCACTTTATTCAAAGAAAAACCTTGCCGACGAATCACTTTAAATTACCCATGCCTGACCTGTACATGGATTGTGCAAAATTAATGAGCACTCTACATGGATAGTGAAAACTGAATTTATACTATGCACATGTAGTTGAATACACTATGTGTGAATAAATTACTATTCACAAATAGTAGATTCCACTATCCATGAAGTATTAGTCTATTTCAACTGATTAGATGAATTCACCCAATTTCAAAACCAAAATCGAAAAAACATGATTGTTTTGATTGGATTGCACGTACTACTGGTCCTTTCCATTTGATTTCATATATAATTTTTATAACTTTAGAGCATTTTTTGGTTAAAAATATAATCCATCAATTTAACGTTTATACAAAATAAAAACAGCAAAATTGACACGAAATGAAAATCAATTTCGACAACTGAAATATTTGAATCTAGATTGCAGCTTTCTCTAAAATCCCTGGTGAGAATTTCAATATTTCCAAACAATTTAAATGGAACGAAAAAACACTTCCGTGATGACGTGGGGGATAAATCACTGAAGAAAGCAACAATTGAATGAGAAGAAAAATACGGTCTTTAAAACCAGATGATATTTATTTCTGTGTTGTTGCTACATGGATGGTCTATGTACAAATGTGATTGTAAAATCATTAACTTAATTTCACGTTAACATAGACATTTACACAGCGACCCTACAGAGCTAAATATATAAAAGGTATTCATATTCAGATATATTTACAATGACTGTTATTCATTACATAACAAAGCTACAATCAGTTTCTGAATAAAAAATCTTTACCGTAGTCTTAAAACAAGCATCTAATTGATAAAATACCACCAGGTTTTAAAATCATCATTCATAAAACTTACAAATCGCCCTTTTCAAGGTCACCTGTTCTGTGTGCGATCATTCAGTTAAAATAAAAACTGTTTTTACTTAATTAAAATTTCCCTTTTTCAACGGTAACCTTTTATATCCCGGATTATATAACCATGGTATAGGTTCTGTGCAACTGAATTAAGTTGTGTCCATTTGACTCAGGACCAATAAAGTGGTACAAAATACAATTAAACCAACTGGAACTTCAACACATTTGAGGCACATGTTTTAAAAAGTGAAAAATATCAACAAAGACAAGAAGGTACAAAAACAGTTTTTGTCACACGCATTACTAGGTAAAGCCACGATTTCACTCTGTAGAATAAACAAATTGCATGCAAGTTCACAGGTAACTTCCCACCAACGAGGCATCTCTTCAGCTGATGACCAATTTAATAACAGAGCCATTCTAAATAGTTAGGCTTTCCCTAAATTCCTAGCCACCCGTGTCAGCGAATTCACAAATTCTTCTTAACTACAGAAATGAACTTTGCTAATGATAACAGTCTGGGTTTTAATGTTCTGGAGCCACCACAAATAAAATTTTGCTGTCCCACATTGCCACTATTAAATGACAAAACTGTTCCATCGGTCACACTTTTTACTGTTATCGATGCATTTTACAGCGCTGCAAACGAGATGGTCGTTTTACAAAGGTTTGACTGCAATCTGTACCATTAAACTGAGAGATGGCAGCCTGTGATAGGTTCGACTGTGATCTTTACCATCATTACATTCTATCATACTGCATAACATGTGCTCACGGTCCACAACATAACATGCAACAGTTTCACATTTGCTTTAAATTTACATGCCACACATTATAAGAACATCGAAGCACCAATCTCGTTCATAAAAAAAAATACACCATGACAGACGGGAAGTTCGCAAATTATATTTTGTTCTTCTGTTACATTTCCACAGGAGTTGCAAAGCCATTATTTTTCTTATTCAGATACTTTTGACTATTAGCCTAATCAGACTAACATTAATTTTCTCAAAATAAAGCAAGTTTGCAATTCTATTATTTTAACTATTACCACTTATTCTAGTGAGTTGGTATTTCAGAAATTTTTTACCCAATGAAAAATACTAATTCGTCTTAACATTTCAGTGTAAGAAAAACCAACTTAAATCTTGATAACCATACCTCTTTCTCGTAAACAGATAAACGTCAACAGTTTGTGGACTGTCAATTACAGTACCACTTCTCTTTAACGGATACCCCCGTTAGAAAGTATTGCTGCATAATTAGTAATCGACATGCGACTCCGCCGCCATGAAGGTATCCACCTGTTGGGAGTTCGACTATATTTATATTTCTGACTTCGTAGCAACAGATGGAATGTTACAAAATAATGCTCCGCTGTGTCATTAAAATATTTTAACAGTAACTTCCTACAAAGTTGAGACTCATGGATTTAACACAAGTAGGAATCACAGCTGTTATTTAGTACAACTGGCCTTAGAATGAAAGATTTTTTTTGCTGAAACGAGTGAAGGAAACGCAACTTTGGAAAGGCACATTGTTACATTTATGGCATACCACGGGAGGAAGCGTGAAGGTGGCGTCCCACTCTGGTTCCCTGTGTGGAACCAGGTAAACGCGGCAAAGACAGAGACGTCTGCGGCCTGAAGGGGAAGGAGCTGTTGGCCATGAGTCACAACCAGAACAACTTACTGTTAAACGGAAATGTATCAAAATTAAGCGCACAAGTGATGTGACTCAATTAGATTAATATTAACATTATTACTCCACAGTTCCAAAATTCTCAAATTATTTTACATAGAAATGTACAAATATCTTACAATGAAAACACATGTAGATTTCATGATCTTTTTACAAAGTTGAGATGATGCATTACGTACAAATTTATATTATTAAGATGTGAAGTGCACAATGTTTTG
Organism: Haplosyllis leylae; assembly: GCA_038406175.1. Classification (NCBI taxonomy): domain Eukaryota; kingdom Metazoa; phylum Annelida; class Polychaeta; order Phyllodocida; family Syllidae; genus Haplosyllis; species Haplosyllis leylae. Next base: position 14,756 of record JBCAUG010295750.1, on the reverse strand, counting down.
TTTCTTTGTGCAAACATGATATGTGCAGAGGTTCTAAATGTTCAGATTAGGGCCCGCTCACACTTCGCAAAAGCGACGGCGCGAATTTTTTCCATCATACTTAAATTTTAATCGTCCTCCAAGAAGTGCAAAATTACACACTGGCAAAGATAAATAGACGTGAATAATTCACGTTTTCAAAATTTAGATTCCCCTTGACTCACTGTAAACGAACCCTTAGGGCCCGTTTACACTAAGCATCAGCATCAACGCTGCGATGACTCTGGCAATACTTCTCACATTGAAATCAATACAGTCGCTTGAGAATGGGGTTGCAACTCGTTTTGGAGTGATTCCATGGATTTAAATGAGAATTGTCGCTAGCGTCATTACAACTTTAATGCTGCATAGACGCTGACGCTTTGTGTAAACAGGTCCTTACGCAAAACAGAATTCCCATGTGCATTTACACTAAGTGCGTGATTGCGAATGCGGAAGCATGATTTCTGTCGCCACTTTAAGTGAACCAAACATTGAATTTACCAATAAACCCATCTGACAGCAACATCGCTTTCGCTCGGTGCAAATGAATCTTAACAATGATTTACATGTACATATTTGGTATGTATTTTGGTTTCTATGGATACATCAGTTGATGGTTGAATTTTGTAAAACACAGTATAACCTTTCTTGAACGGACTCCTTTTGTGCAAACATTTTATTGCGCAAAAAGGCAATAAATAGATACGTAATAACTTTTATTTTGTCCGCCAAAAATAGGTACAACTGCATATGGATGCAATGTCAATAAATTCTACTGGTGTCTTTCTTTATAAATAATCACACGTTCTTTTTCTTATTTACATTTATGTGTTTGTATTTATGCAAAACTGTACAGGACTGTTTCCATAATATTATCATTATTATGTTACAATTATTACTGAAAATATAAATGTAGCATCTTAAATACATGATCCGGCTCTCGGAGGCTCTTACTATGTAAGGAGTAAAACTCCGTATTATCGCCTATTAAAGGTCTGTTCACACCTGAAACTGTGATTACGAACGCGACTGCGAGTCTGCAAATGCTAAAAGCAGAGGAATTACAAAATTCATCGAATTGGTAATAGTGATTCTTGAAAGTTTTTTGGAAGAAGCTTGTGCAAATCCACAATCGCAAAAGCAAAACGAAGCTCCAGGTGCGAATAAACCCTTAGACTCCATAATGAGCTTTGGATATCGCATTGTTTTATTTGATAAATGGCAAATTATGGCCTTGTGGGGGTTAGGGATCAACCGTGTTACACATAAAGGGTAAGACACAAAGATAACAGTAATCAATACGTTTTTTTCCGAGTTCCAACTCTTGGATTGGTAAACATCTCTTTTGCGGTCACTCCACTGGTCGGTCACCTGACTCCTGTATCACATATTTACGACATGCGCCCAATGGCAATAACATTCAAACATGACGACGACATACGTCAAAAATACAACAGCCTTTCACAAGAATACAGAGTTTGAATGCATTAAAAATGACGTGACCTGACTGCCCAATGGAGAGACCGTAAAACAAGTCATTGTACAAAAGCTGTCTAATGCAAGCTGCTGATTTACCGAGACCCAAGAGCAGCGTCTTCAAAGATAACAAAGTGCGTGCGCAAATATATTATTTTGTTTCAAACAGTTTGGCTGCTTTCAGCAGTTTATGTTTACAACATTGAGCACTCCGTCTTCTGACAATGCAATTTCTTTTCAACAGGGTCCATTCATACTGAACGATGGCGAAAAGCGAATAATGCGAGTGAAATATTAGCCTCTTTAAACACCAACTTCGCCTTTGGTTTCGATCAGTATGGACGGACCTTTTCTGACATGACACTAGTATTTTTGATTTCTCACTTTCATTTTGATGATGTACACATATTTTCACGATATTGAACGAAGAACAAAAGTAGTAAACCCTTCATGTTTGTCGTCAGCTGGCGCCACCAATCATGTTTTCTTTTTTCCAAGCACAATGGAACCCATTTTGATCGGCCACTTCAATTTTAAAATACCATTGAATAAGGGTGCAATGCAACAATGAAGTGACTTCAGAATTAGCACACAATAAAATAAATAATAACACTGATAATGGCCGCACATTTGAAGGCAAGTTTGTTTACATTGAAGCGAAAGCGACGTCACTTGGGATCAGTACATATTTCCGAGTTGTGCGTTTATTGTGAGTACCAACAAAGATCAAAGATAATCTTCGTTTTCGCTAAGAAGTCACTCCAATATAAAGAAACCTGAACTGCTGAAACTTAGCAGGCATTCATTTGAGGTTCCATTGCGCAAGTTTGTATGGTGATCACAATACCACGACTGGGTACGTTAAGCTCTATTTGAATATAATTAGCGCTTTTGTGATGTGGAATTTACAACTGAACCAGAAAGGGTTGAATCACACTGACGGAATGTGGCGGTTTTACCGTGGATTTCTTATGCGAAAAAGGAAACGCGAAAGTGACTATTTTTAAGGCTCGTTTACACCTACCGTCAACGTCTCCGTTTTTGTGAGCGACACCTTCGATCTTTTTGACGTTATGTGTAAACAGCTCCATAAGAATGCACTGAACTGATTTTTAAACGGTACAAAAAAGCGAGACCTTGACGTTACGTGTAAACAAAGCCCTAGTCACAGAAAGTGTATGCTTTCGCGTTCGCGCTTTCGAGCAGTCTGAATAGACCCTTCACTGATTAGGGGTAGCATGGAAAGAGTAAACCGACTTCTAAACGTTATTCCAGCGGGAAGTTTTAAGTTAATTAACCTATGACAAACATCATGTTCACGTTTCTTTTATTTTAACACGTTCATAGCAGCTAAAACTATCTAAAAAGTTATTGCATATACTTCATTCAATCTCTTATTATTCCGTATAAAATCTCGTTTTTCTTCAATAAAAATTTCACCGAGAATTACATCGATCAATTAGTGTGATAAAATATATAATGCCCCGCGTGACAATTTCATTATTTAAGTGAGGAACAAATTTCGCTTAAATTGGTACATTTTGAAATGCAGCAAACTTGCTTTGAATGGTCATTGACTCTGGAGAAGCTGCTGTCCTTGTAAGACTTCATCCATTTTGATTCTAGAAATACTAAAATTTCATTTGTGTAATGTTTTTCACGATGGCGTAGATAACAGACCTTGTCTCTTGTGGTAATTCCTTTGTTCATTATATTCAAAACTATTTTGCCCAGGTCAACAACCTTACCAGTCAGTAGCTTCTTCATTTTTTGCTGCCGTGAATAAATCAATGACCGTTCAAATCAGGTTTTACGGTTTTCACAACGAACAGTTTGTACTTGTGCTTAACTGCAGATTTTGCTTTCACTTTAAGGTTTCCGTTACATAATTACGGCCTGTGTTTTCCCTGTGGGGTATCATTAAGGCTTTAGGACTCATTTACACCCAGTGCCTGTACCCACTATTGCGATGTTGACTCTACGCTGACGTTGACAGCTGGTGTAAACGGGCCCTAACGGAACATTGGGTTATTTGCGTATTGTCATTTTAAACTTTATCCACACATTTTACATGTGGCTGTACTTGATACTACGGCGTGAAATAGACAGCCGTTATGTTCTTTCGAGGGCTAGATGCAAGAACAGTATGTCTGTTCCGAATACAGTGCATTTATTAGTGACGTGCAAGTGCTCAAAAATATTGCATTTTTCTTCTTTTTCAAAATTAATTCATATAAAAGAGAAAGATAAACTGTGCAATTAATTATTAATTCTTCACTAGAAGCCATCGGCATCTCTGTAAGAGCCTTCTGTGGCGATGAAGAAGTCCTCGAAAAGGGTTTTGAGGTATTCGAACGTGGGTCTCTTCTCTGGCGCCCGTTGCCAGGACGACAGCATGATATCGTACAGGGCGTCCGGCACCTCCATGTAGCGGATACCCGTCGGCTTGGGCATCCTGTAGCCTTTGTCTACCTGATCTAAGCACGTCTTGTTGTCCATACCTAAAATGGAAAAAAATTCAAATTTTATGTCAGTTAAATTAATTTAATTAATCAGCTACATTTTGTCGATGGACGCAATAGTCTGAACGAAGCGTAAAGAATTCACACAGCATGATCCCGAAAGCGAAAGCGATTTTGTCCGCCAATCAATGTGAATGACATTTTGTCGGATAAATCGCTTTTACTCAGTGTGCATAAGCCTTAGTAAGAAGTCATTGAGCAATTGAGCGCAATGATTTGCACTATTTTTCATAACATCTTTTCTTAAATGAAAAGAAAAAAACTTGGTGATTTCACTTTCAGTAATGAAAAAATTTGAAAGAGCCAGGTGTTATATTATTGAAATAACTTCCTCTTTCTCCAAAGATAAGAAGAATTATTTCATTTCTGCAACCATTATTTGAATGCACATATCGTGTCAGATGAATGAAATAAAAAAAACTTACCCAAAATTGACTACAACTAAAAAATTCACACAAAACACGACATTGCTAATACAACAATCACTTTAAATTGTCATGATTCCCCCCGAAACGCTTGAGATTAATTCCTTAGGATGGCAAAACATTTGTTGAATAAAATATTTTTCACGAATAGAACATACGGTCACTTGCTCCATCAATATCAATTGTATTGACTGAAAGATTCCCATCAACTCACGGTCCAGAATCTTCCAGAGATGTAACTGAGCTATGAAAAAAGGTTCTACTATGTTCACGGGAAAATTGGTTAACAAATTTTCTCAAGTGTCACGGGGCTTTTAAAACTTCGCCATGAGAGAAAACCCATCTGACTGTTTGAGAATACAAAGCTATTGCTCATATTTTTGTACGTTTTATTGAAAAAATGATGTAAATGTGACACATTCAGTTCCAATACATTTCACGCACTCAAACCTTGTCGTAAATACATGACGTGAACCAGAAATCCTTGCGAGTGTGAAAAATTAACCAAAGGTTTCAATTTAGGGGTCCAGTCACTGACCGAGAAAAACTCCAGATGGCGTGATGGAAGTGATGTCTGCACTGACAATGTGAATAACGGAGTGCTCCAGTGTCGGTGTCGGTGTCGGATTGGTGTGATAGCTCAAGTCACGACAACTAAAACTGTTACAAGTGACAGGCTAAACTACACGAGTGTTGAGAACACCATGGGACTTTACCATCGCAGTTACAGTCACAATCAACATAGAATAGGTTACATACCTATTGAATGTGGGCATACCCCATCTCAGCCGGGGGGGGGGGGGCGGTCCCTGGGTAGCTCCCCCTCCCTGGTTGGACCAGGTCAGGGTACCCCCCCCCCTCCCCCGGTGGACAGGGTGGACAGACAAACTGAAAATATTACCTTCCCTCGTACCACGTACGCGGACGGTAATAACCATTAATCCTGAGATGAAAGCTAGATGAGGCCACCTCTAATATTTGAGGATAAATTCTCTACACAGAGCATTTATTTCTGGTCCCGTTTGCACCTGCGCAATGAGTTTTTTGTTTTCTTCAATCCATAACAAAATTCACACACATGTTTAATAAGTGAGACAAACGAGTTTTATAATGTAGCTGATGAACCAAATAGTCAATCTATCATCACACATTAACTGTTCCTATCTTACAATATATTTACAGAAGCACACTGTTGACTAAACCATATTAAATGTATTATCAAAGCAAAATAAGCACTAAAGTTTGACAATGGTTGTCCATCTCCCTTAGACCAAAGAGAATACCATACAATAAGTCCTGGTTGTGACGAGTTCGGTTGCATCAAGTTTACTCTTGTGGTGTATTCACACTGAGCAGAACCGGGCACAGGGAATGGGATTGGAACAATAGGGGGAATTACTTCTTGGCCTCTGTCCTGGTTCAGGTGTAATGTGAAAGCTTTCACACAGTTTCATACAACCAATTTGTTCCCAGTACCTGTTCCGGTCTCGGTTACAGCCTGTGTGAATACGCCATCACAGCGAAGAAATTTTCCAAGCAGAAAATACGGTAAGTGGCAATAATGTGTAAACGTTTTCTTACAATGTGCACCTCTTACAATGGGCACATTTTTACGCATGTAAGTGCTCGTTATAACCGGGACCAGGTGCATATTCATAATCATACTGTATACAATAAAACCACCTTTCACTGACGTCATCCCATTCAGTAGAAGTGCAGTTCACAATTCGTTATTTCTCTCTCTCAAAAAAAGAACAAATTAGATTCGTTACTTGAAAATTTATATGGTTTAATCTACAGTGTGCAATCTTCTCCCAAGTTTCTAGCTCAACAGTAAAATTCCCATCCAGAGTCTAGGTTTCTGTCCCCCACAAAAAGCACACGTGAAAGGGACTTGGTTTTTACACTATTTACACTGAACAAATTGTTTTCTGTTATATTTTGATCAGCTTTGTAGAAACACAGTAGTACCTGTCACTTGAAACCACTCATTAAGAAGACTTACAGTAGCACTTCACTTTTGTGGCCAACTAATGTACAAAAGTTGCCACAAAGTAGAGGTACCACTGTAGTACCAAAAACGAGTTTTTTCCTGAAAATTAGTAAGGTTAACTCGATGTGGTTTTCCTCGACACCTATAATCTGCGACCAGCCAATGGTTTAGTGTTTGGTGGTCTCAAACAACATGTGGTTGTAACGGAGAGATTAAGAAGTGTGACACACGTAATGCCTTGTTCACACGTACCGTCACCGAAATTCAGCCTATTAAAGTTTTAACATCGTGTCTGTTGTGACTGGCTGTGTGACTGGCAGAATGGGTTTGGAACACATTCTGCTCGTCAAAGTCACCGTCACCACAGACACAATGTAAAAACTGAACAGGTTGAATTTCGGTGACACAACGTGTGAACTAGGCATTAATAGGTGGTTTTATCTCGCAACATGATGGGTTGGTTAGTGAGAGATTCTACAGTGATTTTCCTTTGTAGTTATGAAGCAACAGCAACTTAAATCACTTCGCTCTAAACTCATTCTGACTATAACTGCTTCTTTCACTCAAGGTTAGATTACAAAGACACACGGAAGACTTTATGTGCAGCAGGGTTCATTTTGGGAGACCACCGTTTTTCAACTTCACTTTATTGTTCACTCACTGCCTTTCACGGCCTTTATTTACTGTTATTTCACACGTCAGCTACGCATGGCTCAATCAGACTGACAGTGGCCGAGACCTAGACCTAGACCGAGACCAATGTCATTGGGTTCTATGGAATTGTATAAAGATATTCATACTGCACAGAGACAAAAATACAACACAGATTCCCACTGAGTTCCGTATACTTGTTATCGGTCTCAGTCTAGGTCTCGGCCACTATGACTCTGATTGAGCATCAGGCCTTGTGGCACATTCACACTGCACTGGACCGGGACTGGGAACAATGGGTTACTATATATTATGCAGAACTGTCCATACTGCACCTGGACAGGGACAGGGGGCAGGAAATTTTGTCAATGGGTTTCCATCCCATTTTTCAGGACCTGAAAAAATTTTCCTGTGGTACTTTTAATGGATTTCAGTTGCATGCATAGTATTTCCAGGTCTTATTCCCAGTTCCAGTGCCTGTACAATGTGAACATTATGCCCCTGTCCCTATCCCGGTCCCTGTCCCGGTTCCGTGCAATGTGAACGCGGCATTAGGGTTGGTCTCTCAAAGCGAACGATACTGCATTACATGTGTACAAATAAACACGTTATTCACACAACCGTGTTAGTGTCAGAAAGCTACTGCTAAAATTACAGCTTAAACATAAATATTTGTTAAAATATAAATATCTGTATTTTAAGTAAATTAAAAAAAACTGTATCGCCGATGCAATATAGATTTTACACTAAAAACTGAAAGCCCATTTTGGTTTTTTTTTCTGTTTGTTAGTACAGGTGTGTATGTCAGTAGCTAAAGGTAAAAAGAAATTAAAGCTTGACAGTGGTATATCTTAGTAGGAAAGGTACATCAATATGCACCTACAAGGGGATATTTATTAAAACCCCTCCCTTTGCGGTCACTCCTTTGGATGATCTCACACCCCCACCCTCTCCTTTTTGGAGCGACCTTACATTTAAAGTACTTTGTATTCACAGTTCTTTCAAGCAGCGACCCCCCCCCCCTTTTTCGGCCGTAGATGTATGTTAGAGGCTCTACTGCATTGACATTTAAAGTTTCGGGTGGGTGTGGTCCCCAGGTACAGTAATAAGATTTCAAAAACTTCTTCCAGGCAATTAGGTGTTGGGAGAAAACATTGCATTTCACCGAGGTCCGGCCTCGAAATAGGATTCCAAATATTTAGTGCAAAAAGTGAATAAGGTGCCAAAAGATAGTAGCCATTGTTAAACCTGATTTAAGAAGCCACTGTGCATAAGGGCACTTGTTCTGACAAAACAAATGAAACTATAATTGAGAAATATAAAATATGAGCTCTCTCTCTGCAAGTTTTCGAGTCTGCTGTGAACACGCTGTAAGTATGTGTCATACAATATGTGTCATACAATAATGCTTTAAACTGAAAAACTACGAAATATCATTGCATGTGATCTACGATCTAGACTAAGGTTTGTCAAATAGTTAGCCTATAGCCACATGTACTATCATTCTGAAAGCATTCTGTCGTCATATTTTGCACAAGAAATAAGCTTTTCTTATTACGCACTTATATCACAAAATTTACAATACAGTTTGAAGGTCCAGACAATATTAAAATCAAACTGATTAGATTAGCTGAAATAATTACATCATTTTGGTCATTGGATTGTATCGTTTACAATACTACCATGGTAACTGTAACTAGGTTACAACAAGGCTGTTTGTTAAATTGCCATAGTTACCTCAAACCATGGCAAAATCTTTTTTTTTTTTTAAATATAAAATATGGAATAAAGTGATGTTAGCAACACTAAGTAGGTACCGTGACCTCTATAAGCACATTGGACTAAAAGTTAAAAAGCACTCTTTACAGCACACAGACTGACCATGATGTTCAGGGCGGAAATCCCGTGTGTGTGCAATTATATTTGTTTTAACAAATATCTTCGTCACTTACAATGATCAGTTTGTTTTACAACCAGAATTTTCTTGCAAAGCAACAATGGTAAAAGAACCTCATGCTCAGTGAATGCGCCGTAAGTGAGCACTGATCTTGATGTAAAGTCGTAATAATAACAGGAATCATAATAAACTCTTATTTAAAAAATCCTTTGGGGTCTGTTCACACTGACCGAAAGACAAACGCAAAAACGGATATCTTGGAAAGTGGGAATAGGCTACTGCCATTACTTTTGTTGAATGTGAGTGAATCAAAACCAAACGTGAACACGAAATCTTCCTTAATGTTTGCCGCCTGTGATTGAAATTGCTCTAATCGCCTTGCTTAACGGTACTGCCTTCGCTTTTACTTCCAGTCAGTGTGAACGAGCCCTTAGAAGTTCTCCTTGTAGTGAGGTTCAGCCGACACGAAGTAGTCATCGAAGAAGCTGTAGAGGAAGGCGAAGGTGGGGCGCGATTCGGGGCTGCGGTCCCAGCACTTGAGCATCATGTCGTAGAGCACGTCGGTGCACACGAAGCGGTCGCTCGACGGTTTCTGCATGCGGTAGCCCTGCTCCACGCGCTGTAGCACCTCCGAGCCCGTCATACCTGTGGGGCGGGAAGATACAGAAAATACCCAAACGTGCAAACACTAACAAACGAGCGGACGAACGAACAGACGGACGGAACGAGTCAGTGGACGGACTAAAATTATTCTACCTACCACCTCACTTAAATTATTTTACACAGTGTGACCCCCAACGTGGGCTTTCACAAGAACAATGAATGCCGTTGTAACCGTTCAACAGTGGGGTTTTCTTTGGCCGGCGACTCCACTTGCCGGTCACCCTCTTTTTACAGCCCAAAAAAGAGTTTATGTCATGTTTCATTGAGAAAATATCATTACCAACTTCCTTTACGACCAAATTTCTTTGTAACGATTGTTAGCCTCTCGAAAGAGGTTCCAATGGATGTTAATAATCCATGGACACTGCCTCTTAAGGTGACAACTGATCTAAGTCCTTGTGAATGCCCACTCTGGTGCCCAACCTCAACCGAAGAACGTCAATGTAAATAAACTAAAATCCGTTACTAATGATAATGGTATTAAATTATTTACATGTACACGCCTCTCTAACTAAAAGAAAATAACACCACTAAAATTATAATTAACTTAACGCACGCATGCATGCATGCATACAATAGCACAATGCAACTAAAACAGGACAGAACATCACAAGAAATCTACTTCGTCATGCACACAAATGCTGTAAAGTTTAACGTACTTTGAAGCCTATCTTACTGAGTCCTTGCATTATCAGACTATCTGTCTCTTACGGTCTATGTTCTAGCAATCTGTTTACAGTTCTGAGCCTAACATAAGGTTCCACTGCCCTGAATAGGAAAAAATTAGTACAGGACTGCTTGGACGAATCACGTCTTTTCCGGTCAGATTCTAGTTTTCTCTAACAGTATTCAATCACTCATGGTACTAGAAATTGCCGCAAATTACGGTTGAACTTTCTTGACAGTATTCAGCTCAATCAGTTTTTTTATGCCTTAATTTCTTCCATAGTATTTCTTTGTATTGGTCAGAGTTCCGCAAGGTCATCATTTCAAAATTAATTTGTAAGTTGAACGAATTTGGAACTGATCACAAATTATTTTGGTGCAAGATTTTCCATTACTTTGCTTTTGATTAAGTATTCAGCAGCAACATAAAGTAATCACTCCTGCCTGATCACCAACCACCCATGTAAAGCTAGAGGAAATGGACGCAGTCAGAATCTCTCGGAAAGGTCACTTCAAATTGAGTATCAAATTTAGTGGCCGTCCAAGGGAAGTTTTATTGTGTTATGGGTCAAGAAGCAGAAAGAAAACAAGTGGAGATGGGAAACAGACAAGACAAGATACCAACACAAATTTCTTCTTTTAATTCTGAGGAGAGTTAATCTAAATCTAATCACCTTCCTGCATAAGGCCCGTCCACAGTGATCGTTTGCGATTGCGATCTCGACAATAAATGGGACTTAATGCTTTTCAACAGTGTGGAACAGCTACTGCTCTGGGCCGCCATCTAACTTTCATGGTCAAGAAATTTCCTGATAAGCCCCAGTAACATCAAAAAACTTGTTTTGATCGGTAAACTTACTCTTACGATAAAAATATTTCAGAATAGTGGTCTTCTAATCTAAGTTCCACTCTGTTGCTCGATCAAAATTTTTGCATGCAAAAAATATTATGTGTGAAAAAAATACGATGATTATACACAATCTTTCTCCAGGATAAGATCGCAAACGTTGACAAAGTCGTGTGAACAGACCCTGTGTAAAGCAAGAACTAAGGATGGCCACACTCAGAACATTAAACACCAACCAACACCCGTGGGATGCACATGCACATAGAACGTAGACGTTAAAAGTAGAACCTCTTATGTAAAAGCCTTTTGTTTCATTTTTGTAAGCAATATTCCAAAAATAAGCGTCACAGGAACTACTTATTTTTCACCTTTAAAACAGAGGCGATCGCTTCAAGGACTGGGAAATATAGTGGACATTATGGTCTGTTCAGACTGGACGACACCAAGAACGATACCGAGCCCGAAACCTACAGCAATAATTATGGGTTCCACTGTAATATGCAGAGCACTTCACACTGCACCAAGACCCTGCCACTGATGCCATTGGCTACTTTTAGCCATTTTATTGGTCTCACTGCATAAATCGTTCTTGGTTCGCTAAGTGTGAACACACCATTAATGGGACGTGTCATCAATTTTTAACCGCAAAATGGAGGTGACGCCCGCAAAAGGAGAGGTTCTACCACAGAAGATAAAGACAGAAACAGAGTAATGTTGTACAGTAGCAGCATCTGCAACGCGAACTCGAATACAACAACGTTTTACATAAGCATTTTTTTTTTTAAACCAAAACGGTCTTCTCTTAGTTGTCTAAGAATTGTATCTTTAACAGTGTAACAATCTTTCTCGACTAAGTAGTCCATCAGCTAGATTTTACAATGTACTTCGCGGCATTCCCCTTAAAAATACGGCGTTCCATCTTGTTTTTGTTTGACTATTTTTCAAATATTTATTTTCACCAATAACGAAGCTTAATCGTATCAATTCAATAATAAATAACAGATGTTGTTAGTCTGAAAACTATATGAGTAAGTGAAAAAAAATTCCAAGGCAAGAAAAAAAGTGCGATGGTTCATTTTAATGTACATTCAACTAGCAGTAGGATTTGTAGTTACTAAAAGGTTATGGGCAACAACTACAAAATTTCATTTGAAAATAAAATAGTTAGCTGAAATCTACTTCAAACGATGCGTTGATTAGTTCCATTAAAAATAATAAAAGCAACGGCGAAATAAAACACTGAAAGTTTGAACAAGTGTTAGTTTGTATTCACACGTACCGTTAAAAAGAAAGTCCTCCTGCGTGAACGCAAGAGGCTTACCGCCCGCCGCTCTGCTGTCCTATCTCGGGGGGGGGGGGAACCCTCCCACTGGACCTGGCTCGGGTACCTCCCCCTGACCTGGCTCGGGTACCACCCCCCCTGTGGACTGACAAACTGAAAATATTACCTTCCCCCATCCTTCGGATGCGGGCGGTAAAAAGTCATACCATTTAGAAATGGGTTAAAGGCATTCCTCCTATGATACACTCGTTCACAGAAACGGCGACTTTAACGGTACGTGTGAACAAGGCTTTAATCTTGAAGCTCAAGTAGTCATGTTCTATTAATGCTTAACTATATCATCGCCGATATTGTATATTCTGTAGTCATCTGTAGCCTATTCCCTAAATGTGCGTGTGCATGTACTTGTGATTGGGAAGCAATGAAGGCATTAACCAGTCGTTCTAAAACTGTATTGTGAGGCCACGTTTCTTTTATGGTCATACGTTCACGCAATAGATTGCAGTATGTCTATTTATATGACATCTCCATTGAAAGGTCACCTTCCTTACCTTAATGGCTTATACACACTGGCTTACTCCGGGACCGGAATAATAGGAAACAATGGGTCCCAGTCCCTGTGTAATGTGAAATGTTCTGCATTATATCATACAACCTATTTTTTCCCGGTCCTGGTTCCGGTGTTCCGGAGACAGACAGTGTGAATAGACCATAAGAACCGTTTACCCACGCAATTTGTAACGGCTTCACAAAACAGATTTTACAGCCATCAGCATTTGATGTAGGGGGGGGATTTTTCGAGTACAATCACTGCCTTCATTACTTTACATAATATGCTTGTAGCCCGTTAGTTTTCAAGGAAGAGCGCAAATCTGACTTGGGTACTTTTCAACCCATTTGAATAAAAGGAACTCCTTCATCCTGTCTGTTCTCAAAGTGACGTCGTTTTATCGACATCGCAGATAAAATGTACGCCACAGTATTGTGTTCGTCTCCGCTCACTATGAATGTTTCCTAAGTATTGTGTGCTTAGCCTATTCTATGTGCACACATTTTCCGCCTGTAAGCTAAGACTACTGCGCGTATTTAGTAATGTAAGTGTATTGGCTCGTTGTGGTGAAAATACAGATACTGCGCCAAAGGCCACAGTCTAAATAGCGACGTAATAAACATAAGAGAAAACCCTTGTTTATCAAGCATAGAATGGTGCAAAATGTGTGCCTACCTGGATACGGGATTCGTCCGTACGTGACGAGCTCGTAGAGTAAAATACCGAACGACCACACGTCGGATTTGACACTAAATTTCCGTTCGAAAGCTGCTTCGGGTGCCGTCCACTTGATCGGGAACTTTGTGGCTGAAATACCGAACGTCAACAATTTCATTATTCAAAAGGCAGTCTAAGGGTCTGTTTACATGCTCCGACGTCGTGCTCGTCACACGTCAAAGTTTAACATTGTGCCAATAATGGCGGCCACTTTGACGGGCAGAATGGGTTGTCACCATTAGCACAATGTTAAAGTTTGACAGTGACGGGTAGGGCCTCGGAACGTGTAAACAGATGGCACCATGCCAACAGATTGGCATGGTCTGTTATTTTCACATTTTATTGAAATGTATGAATGAAAAAAATACATTTTCAGTGAACATGCCCTTGACCACCACAACAGTTTTGGATTCTTAAAATGAACATTTCTCCATCAGTAATTCTAATGGAAAATTGCAATATTTTACACTAAAAATAGCAGCTACGAAAAGAAAAGAATATTCTCTAACCTTCATGTGCAAAGTAGACTTCATTGCTTTCTGTGAGGCGGGCGAGACCGAAATCAGCCACTTTCACCACATTGTTTTCTCCGACTAAAATATTGGCGGCTCGTAAGTCTCGATGCACGTAGTTCTTGTCTTCTAAATACGCCATGCCGTCGGCAATCTGAGAGAACGAAAGAAAATTAGAAATCAAAATTACGTAAATCAAGAAGAAAACGTTTGCAATTACTTTATTCAAGTTTCTTGGCATCATGGACAGCGTGAACAATGAGATTACCTGTGCACCCTGTCTATTGGTTGGTGTAGTGTGAACAATGAGATTACCTGTGCAGCCATGTCTATTAGTGGAGGTAGTGTGAACAATGAGATTACCTGTGCAGCCAGGTCTACTGGTGGTGGGTGAAGTGTGAACAAGGAGATTACCTGTGCAGCCAGGTCTACTGGTGGTGGGTGAAGTGTGAACAATGAGATTACCTGTGCAGCCAGGTCTACTGGTGGTGGGTGAAGTGTGAACAATGAGATTACCTGTGCAGCCAGGTCTAC
>JBCAUG010295639.1:0-17678 GCA_038406175.1 Haplosyllis leylae | reverse complement strand
TGGTTATTTGCCAATTGACATCTTTTTGACAATTTAAGCCACAACAGCTCTGCATAAAGCCCATGGGCTTCTTGTTGTAGATTTTTTCGGAAAAGTGACTAATTTAATGGTATTAATTTGATAGAGTGGGTCAAATAACACATTAATCAAATTAGTTCTGAAGTCGAAAGGAAAAATCGTATCACCATTAGGCCTAAATTTCAGAAAGAATAGAAGAAAAACTACTCAGCAGGGATACCAAAATCACTCCTGGTGAGCTAAGAGGGCCACGCGATTCCAGAGCTTGCCGCACCCGTTCAAAGAATAGATGACCATAATAAAATTTATATTTTCTGCTCTCATTAACCAAACAAGACAGCATCCCATTAACATTACTAGGCAATACCGACCATCCCACCATGGCTCCCTGTCCTCATCATTCTGGACTTTCTGATCATGCTGGGCCAGTCCTTTGGGTGGGGGGGGGGGATCAATGTACCTGACTGGTACTTCCACTAGTCCTTTCTGCCAGGTCCTTCCAGGGGGAAGGGCAGGTGTAGGCCACTTACCCAGAGGGTCCTGGCCAGGAGAGGTGTGGGTCACCTACCTACCTGGCCGGGGGGGGGCGTAGGTTACCCACCTACCTGGCTGGGGAGAGGGGTTGGTGGCTTATGGTTCAAGGTGGACCATGACACATGCCTGAGAACTACAGAAGCCTGAGAAAACATTACCTTCCTCATACTACGTAAGCGGTCGGTAGATATGGATCAGCCACTAGGAATGGATCCAAGATTCACCACAGGGGCGTCAAATACGATTTTTACAAAATTTACAAAAACTGCATGAAATAGAGTCCGAGGGACTGGAAGGAAGGCGTCCCGGGGATCCGCCAATGGCTTAGGTCCACTGGAAATTTCAGTGACGCTTAGGTCCACTGGAAATTTCAGTGACGCAATCTGCCAAGTTGATTTAGTGTCTAAAAATTATTCCCATCTCAAAATAACTGCCCAGCAGTTTTGCAGTCAGAACGTTGTGGAAAATTAACCCCCAGTGGCCAGACAAATGTATTCTGTAAGTGGGCACACAATCAACATTTTCGTGCATTACGAAAAATCTTGATTATTTTCGCCAGCTTCCAACCATGGACAGGGGTACACAGTTTTCTGTCCACGAACACATTTTGGTCCAATTAGTTGCAAAGCAACCAGAGATAAAATGTAAAACTCCCAAGACAACTAACACTAATCAACAATCAGACTAACGACCAAGGCAAAGGATCAAATTAGCATAATATTTGAAATACCATTAAGAGGGCTCATTATATTTTAAACAGATACCAATTAAATGTTTACTGAACATGGGGAATTCTGTTGTTCTTTGTGGGAGCCTACCATTATTACCATTTTAGGTTTTGCTGATCAAATGTTGAAATGATTGGGTTTAAGTTGTTGCCTTAATTGCAAAGCCATTAGAACGTGAGAGGTAGACAACCCGAGGAATATTGCCGTATGTTTTGACAAGTGTAAATGTAATCCCAAGTATTGTGTTGACGGAAAATCCTAGATTCGTGAGAAATACTTTAAAAATGTTTGATTTTACTCTTAACACAGGTGAATAAGCAAACACCGGGACCACAAGGTGTAAACTCAATGAAATGTTCGCTGATGAATAAATAGTTGGCTGCTACTTAAGATGTACCATCACGATGAATTGCCGAAAGTTCGTAAATTTGAGAATAACTGGAATAGGACTAACATCATCGTCTTTACAAGGTGTGCTGTTTTTCCACTTGCATCAATGTAATTTTCACTGTCAAACTCTTGAATGACAAACAATGATCAAGGTAGTGAAACAGAATCAGTATCAGGGGTTACCTTTAAAATTATTTTGTCCGTTTTCCATGCATCACTTCCATCATTATTCAATGCAGGTCATACAGGAACAGTCAAGAACAAGTAAATAAAGAAAATTCTTAACAGCCTTAAATCTCATAACATAAGGGCTAAATTGACTGAAAGGTGTATTTTCCCACGAGAGTGGTCAGCAATAATGTGAACAATAAACATTCTTCTCATATTCTTTTTCATGTATGCTGAATTCCCCGTCCCCATCAAATCTTCAGGCAATTTAAACACACCAACAAACCACATCAATAGCTCTCAGTATTTCAGTAAAACTATAGTTAGAATCTGTAGAAATAATCTCAAGTATAAGCTTCAGATATGTCTCTGTTATGTTTCAGGGAATTTACACCTTAAATAGTTTAAGAGCATTAGTAATTGAACCCAAAGCTGTATTTCACACTGTTTAGGGTATTTTTCCAGTAATGGCTGACAATGGGACCCTGCCACCGTTTCCCTACAGAAATGAGTTGAAAAAAAATTGGCCCTTTCTACCGGGCTCTCCGTTTTGCGTTCTATTCTGTTAATTTTGCCACTGCAAAATCCTTTTGCGTATATCCCCAAATTTGCTTTATTTCCCTAAGGTAAGTCTGGCTAGAGTCAGCATTACTAGCTTGGTTATCTGTTTGTCCAATGTTGAATTCTGAGACACTGTAGGCTTTCAATATATGTTTGTTCTTTAGTCAGATGCGGATCCAGGGGACGGGATCTCGAATGGTACCTCTGCGAGTTACCAATCAATTAACCGCATTTCTCCTTTCCTTAAATATTGAACGACACTCGTTGGTAAGAAAACTAAAACAATTAGTGATACTAAAGCCCATTTGATCGATCATTAGTGCATAGCACGATCTCTCCAGCTGACCTTCATGGATAATCATCCAATAAAGAGAGAATCCAGACTTTGGTTAAACAGCTCCAAGAAACAGGAAATACCTATTTCATAGATTCATAATACCTTACCTGATTTTTAGAGCACATGGTTTTGATAGCACTTTTGCAGTTCAATACACTGCCAGGAAATGAGTTGGTCCCTTTGTGTGTGTGTGTGTGTGTCCTTTTACTTCTTTTTCAAGCCGTGTTTTCTGTCTGTATGACCGCAATTATGTGACCCCTAAAATAAAACAAATAAATTCTTTTGTACAAAAATTAAATGAAAACTAAACGAAAGAAAGTAAGAGAAAAAAAGAGAAAGGATCTTCTATTCGAGGATTTTCACAAACACGCAAAATTGGCAGTAATGGCATAAGAGGTTGTGAAATGCGACTGAAAACTCATCATCAAATTTTCATCAACGCGTAATGCCATCACATTTCAGTACCAAGGCAATCGTCTTTTTCTAAATTGATTTAGTTTGTATTTATCTTTTTTAATTTGATTTAATTTTTCTGATTTTAATTTGAATTGAATGGACTCTTTTTAAATTTGAACCACTGAATTCAAGCATATATTATTTCGCAGCAGATTAGGATTTTTCAAAGGAGGGAGTGCCAATCTCCGGATAATGCCGTTCAAAATGTCACCAATATTACTCTTAACTGGGAGCTGAACTATTGGGGTTCCTCTTGGCCAGCACAGGAACATTCAGGTTCTTATCTCAGGGGATGACAGCAGTTGTTCATGGGTTGTAGTTTGTGCAGGAATTATGGACTATCACAGTGCAGAGGGTGTGCCCACAGCTAGGCACCAGTATCTAATCAGGACTGTGGATAAACAGCTACTCTGGATGAGTGTTCGCACTGAGAAGAATACAAAGGCATAGCTTTGGGGACAGCCTTTATTTATACTCCAAAAACTGATGAAATGAGTTACATAAAGGAGGAGGCTACCAGGAAGAGGAGTCCACCTGCAGACAATGATAAGCCTCCACTAAATCCATGGAAGACACACAAAGTACTTCAGCCATAGTTATGCACAGTCCTAAAGTACTGTGCAAGCCGTTGACTACACATTCTAGGTGAAGGGCCCCACGGGACCCAACCAGATGGGTAGCCAATGGCTATAGTCATTAGTCGGAGCCAATCAAGGCAAGGTACCTTGAGTACTTAAACTGATGTACACCGGACATCAGTGTCTTTGAACCGGGTCATCGCACCATTCATTGCACCAGGCTTAAATGCTGATTAGGCTTAAATGCTGAGAATACCACAGGAGGTTGTAACTCACTGCAATAAACCAGTTGAACCTGAACCACATCTTGCTTATGTGAAACTAGACGTAAGACAGACCTCAGAGAGATCTGCGGTACCAGAGGTCTATAGGATCACTCACAGCATTATACAGTCTCAGCCATAACTGAGACAACCGCCGTTCACCTGCGCATAAAAGACCTCGCATCGAATCTCCGAAAAAAAAAGTCTCAAGTCATTCTGTTGAAATATAACAAAGTTTATTGTAATTAGTGCTTTTCACACTGTGCAACTTAACATCTATTTGGCATCAAACCTCCACAGACCAATCGCAATGGGATTATGACCAATCAGATTGAAATTGGCTTGGAGCTGTTACCATGCTAGGGGGATCACACATTGTAAATCAGCATTGAAATGGGACCATCAAGGTTTCAGGTTGGTGAACAAATTCGTGGTGAACTTGTTGGATGTTTCTTCAAGAAACTTAACATGTAATAATCACTGTTGAAAGAGTTAAAATTCCATTTACAAATCACTACACTACATGTAATAATTAGCTGAAGTAAATGATCAATGGACGTTGAATAAGTGGGAAGTGGAAAGCTCAGAGGTAATTTTAGCCCAGGAAGACAGACTATGTTTCATTCAAATAATAAATAGGGTAAATTCTTTAAATTGATCACGAGTTTTATGAGGTCCTCAAAGCGAGAAAAGAGGTTTTTGTTTCCATTTCTCTTGTTTCAGAATTAGTGTCAAGTTTCTCAAAATAAACTACAAAGACAAACAATGTATTTTCCTTGTTTTCCAAAATGTGCCAATCATTCATACTTATTACGTAAATAGTTTCTAATGTTAATTGTCTGAAAAGAAATAATTTTCCAAATGTTGGGTTCTCCACAAAAACTCAAGCCCAGAACAAAAATGTTAATAAAAGGCAAAAGAGTTACTATCATTGATTGCCATTTGTTTTCCTACTTAACACTAAAATCCTTAAAGGAAGAAAACAGGATGTTGTGATGTGGACAATGTTGTGTCTCTGGGGTAATCTTCGTGGTGTGAGCTTTCCATCTCCTATTGATTCTGCTTCATCAATCTGTCATTCTGACTGATAAATATCCATGTTTCTTTTCCAACTGTAGGATGCTCAGTTTACAAGTGATATCCTATACTTAGCCTCCAGTTGAATGCTCAAAAGGACAGTCTCAATCAGATAAAAAATAATCGGGAAATTCTTTACAAAAGAATTGCCTAGCTGTTCACATTCTTTTGTGGATACATGTTCCAGTAGACGCCACAATATTTTGTTTTTTTTATCAAATACGTAACTGTAACTATTTCCACATTATCTTTTCATATTACTTTTTTCTACTCCTGATAAACATTTGGAACAAGAACGTGAAAGTGTCTCCAGCACAACCGCGCCCGAGATGTTTGAAACTCATCAGGTTTCTGCTCAATATTCATATTCAGACTCGGTTGCTAATGGGTTGCAGATAAAATCTAATGGAACAAAGATGTAAAGTTACTTTTGATGGTACTTCGAGACACTTCATATTTGTCATTGCCAGCGGTAGCTATCATATTCCATCTTCAGGATTCTTTAAAGTATTGTAAAAATGAGCCATCAAGCACTCGGCTTTTACATTATATCTTAAAGGGCTGCAGCATCAAATGTAGAAAAACCAACAAAATTTGTTGATGACAAATATTTAATACCCATCGACAAATTCTGGAAACGTTCCTATTTTTAACAAGGTGAAATTTATGAAAACTCAATAACAAAACTATTACTTTTACTTGGATGAGGAATACAATAGTCTAGGAATCGAGAATTAGCTTTATTTCCTTGCCATTCCTAGGGATATCTGTAAAATTTAAACACAGTTCAGAATCAGTCACGCGATAGTAATCGTGTACACTGGGATATCAGACTGGTGGATTTATTGAAGATTATTGGTCACTAGTGGAACAAGGAATGCTGGATTAGTGATGCATTAGGGAAGACCAAATCCCATATTAATCTTGGTCAAAGTCTTGATACACAGGATCGATCATTGCTAAGACTATCATTGTCACTTTTGTAACATAGCTGAATAGCCTACAAGGCATATGGTTGACATGGGTGTCTGTGAGAAAACAGATTTCGAGACCTAAAAAATAAAGAAGACATTTGTTTTCAAAATAATCCTGCAGAAATATACCTCATAATAGATAAATCAGACCTGTGTTTTAGTCTTTAGGTATATCTGGAGATGCTTCTAATATATATAGATTTCCCAGCAGGAAGTGAATAATGACCTTGTGCTTTTTGTCATTTTGACTTTTTGTTTAGTTCCTGTTGGGAAATCTGTGAATATCTGAGCCATCCCAAGATATACTCTCAAAACCAAGATGTAGGTCAGATCTATCCATTATGAAATATATTTCTGCAATATCATTTTGTGTACAAATACCCTCAATTTTGCACCCTCTTTCAAGATATCTATTTCACATAGACAACCATTGTAAAAGGCTGAATGTATTTTCTGATTTCAAAATCACACATGTTTTTTTAACTTTATTCAGGGTGTTGATGGTCAAATACTTTTCTATTCCTGTTTGCAAACCTACCAATAATTGTTGTCTATCGAATGAAATACAATAAGACTGGTGGTCCTGACCATGAAATGGTGACAAACTCTGCCGAAGATATAGGAGATTTAGGGGGTAATAACGGTACAGAGGTATCAGGGTGTGGGAGTTGTAGCAGATGTCAGGTATGAAGAGGTCTAGGGGTTTTAGAGGTGTGAGAGGTGTAGGAGTGTGGGGTTATGAAAGTACTGATAATATCTGCAAATTTTGGATTTCAGTGAACTGTGAAACACCAACAAGGTTATGGGTGTGTGGCCAGTATTAACTTATTTACCAGTTTTCAATTTAAATGATTTGTTATTCACTAAAAAGGTTATTTGGGTGTTATAAGTGTTTACGATATCTGCCAATTTTCAATTACTATTACTGGTCTGGCACTCAGTCTAGAACCAGGCTATTTTTCTTTGAGAACAAAATGGTTCTTTGCTTATTAAAATTAATCAAATGCGGACATACCATCTCACTTTTCCAAGGTGTCTGAAAGCAATCAGTGTCATAACGTCGTCAGTAATTTATGAAAAAATAAGGTGGGGCTGGCATTCCGTTCGACAGACCTGTTGCCAACACTTTAGCTGCTTTTTGTAAAATGTTATCAATAAGCTTTATTGCCACCCATATTCCGAAGGAATGGGGAAGGTAATAGTTTCAGTTTGTCTGTCTGTCCATCACCATAGGGGGTACCACATTCCCAGGTTCTTTCCCTGGTCTCTGGTCCGATGTCCTTTCTGGGGGTACCCGAGTCTCTGGTCCAAAGTCCTTATGGGGAGGGTACCCCAGCCTCTGGTCCCATGTCCCTTCTGGGGGAGGGGGTACCCAGGACTGGGTTACCCCCATCTAGGACTGGGATACCCCCCCCCCCAAGCCAGGACTGGGTTACCCCCCTAAATATTTTTGCTGCATTTTTCGGCCATTTAGGAATTAACCTAGGTTTTTTTGTTATTGTTCGAGATGTGTCCCAAGCCTTTGTAAATGACTGCAAGTTCTGATATTATTTTTGATGTTGAAACAAACGGAAATGAAACAATATCTCAAGAGAGGGATTTAGTGTAGCTTACTGCATATTGGCGTATTGAGTTTAATCTCCATCATTGAGATAAGACAAGGATCAATTTCATTCCCAATACATTAATTACAGTTTATTACAAATTGGGAAATGAGACATATTTCTTGAGCCTTGATTATTCTCTCGATGGCAAGCATTCGTGTAAATGATGAAAAGAATCATTAGGAATATCGTCAGCCTTCATTATCCATACGAGGATATCATTGAAATGGTCCTTTCTTCTGTAAGATAATATGTCATAAATGTATGATTGTAATTTCCCAACGGTTCCCATTAAATTAAAGGAAATTGGCAAATTGGATTGGAAAATATGTGCACTGAATAATGAATATTGGTAATTTCCATTTCTATTTTTTAGTGATGATGGAATCAATGTCGACAGTGTGTTTTACGTATTCAAAAGATAATCATGATGTTCTCTTTTGTTGTGCAATTTTCATTGTAATTTATTCCATACATAGCATCGTAATTTAAGTGGTCACCTTTGATTTGCAGTGAATGGTTACAAGAAATTTATATCTGGTGTTTTCTTAACATAATTTCGCACTAATGAAATGATTTAATGACTCTGAAGGTTTCATCTGCCGTTGCATGAAAAGTTGCTGAAGTAGATCTAGGTAAATTCAAATTTTGCGTGCTATATTTGTATCATAAATGCCTTTTTTCTAATGATTGAATACAGTACCTTAATATGGAACTGATTTTACCAGCGATAATTTGTCTTGACTTTGTGTTGTATGTCACAAGCTGTAATTCCATTTTCAATGTGACATTAGTTCCACGAGATTGTTTTTCTTGGTCAAAGCCCAAAGCTGTGTAAACAGGAAAACAGATAAGTCACACCATCATTCTATATTGAGTAGTTTAATCCTTCTTTAACCAATAACATTTGGTTACAAAATGATAGATTCATCAGCCACAAATGGGATGGATATTTTACATGATATAACAAAAATCTTTTTGTCTTAATGGAAGTTTTTGCAATGTAATTTGACAAGAAAACAATGACCAAAACGCAAAAAAGTACCAATCGTACATGAGCTAAATATTTTTCTCACTGCAGAACTAAATACTGCCCTTTGTAATTTGTGGTAATTGTGTTGGAATAAGAAAAGATGTGGTTGATTTTATCACAAAACAATGTACTGTGGTTCCTATCACAGAGGTCTATTTTATTTTGCCACTATATTTAACAGTTTCGGTATCTTATTTTATTTTCAGCTGCAGTTTTAGAACACAAATGCTTCCTGTTAAAAGCAACAAAACTAGCGTTAAATGAAGGCAGGTGGAATATACCAATGTTTATTTGCTCCAATGCTTTTCACCTCATGTGATTTAACATCTATTGGTATCAAACCTCTGCAGACCAATCTCAATGGGATCATGACCAATCAGATTGAAATTGGTTTGGAGCTGTTACCATGTTATGGGGGATCACACATTGTAAATCAGCACTGAAATGGGATCATCAGGCTCTCAGGTTGGTGAATAAAAATCATGTAGTTTGAAACTTCTTACACACTTTCTCGCAATATAAAACATCACAGAAAATATTTCTGTGAAAATGAAAGTATAGGAAAATGTGGTCTACCTCCCTGATGGAAATCACTTGGTTGTGACTCTTTAATCACTAAATATCTGTCACGAGATTCAACATAAATGGCTTAATTACTTGTGCTTTTTGACAGCTGATGTAAATTTAATGAATGTACTACCCCTCAGGGAAACACTGTCAGCAAAATAATTTGTTTATGACTACTTTAGAACTAAGGTCAACGTAAGGCTTTTGCAACTTTTAGGCGATATCCATCTTCAATGTTATCTTCTCTTCCTTGGAGGATTTAAATAACCATGGACAGTATAATTTGGACAAAAGTGAAACTGTTTTCAGGCATTACAAATCTAATGTATAAAAAAACTGTCATTTTTTTAAACATGGAACAAGGTTTTCTCAGTTAAAAGGCCACCATTGTCAACTGTAATATGGTTTGCCCCATTACAAACTTCTTAGAAAGTCAGAAGAATCCCATGGCATGCACTGGTGCATCTCGCAGAAAGCTTCATGGTGTGAACTTTCCATCTCCTATTGATTCTGCTTCATCAATCTGTCATTCTGACTGATAAATATCCATGTTTCCTTCCCAACTGTGGGATGCCCCAGTTTGCAAGTGAGATCTTGTACTTAACCTCCAGTTGCATTATCCTGAAGGACAGTCTCGATCAGATAAGAAGAGCAAAGTAATGGGACAATTCATACATTTGTTTCACTCAGTGAACTAACTGGGCATTAAACTGTGGAGCTTTGAACATGTACATTTGTTCATTTTTCATCATATCAGTGTACAACTTTTCAATTGAGTTTTCCTATATTTCATAATTTTCTGCCAAATCATGGCAGAATCCTGCCAGTATTGACATAGATCTACAATGGGCCGCAACCATTGAAATTGAATGACACTTAAGTTTTTTGATTTTTAAAATAATTTCCAAACTGGTATCATTAGCTTTTTAGAAGGGTTCATTCTGAGGACACCTGGGTTATGAGAAGAGCCATCTTGTATTAAATTTTTGCTGAAGAGTTCCACATGAGACCATATATGGTCACACAAAAAAGGTGTGTCTTGAAAAAAGCATTTGTAGTGAGTCCAAGCTCCTTGTTTGCATTTCAGCGGCACTATCTATATGAAAGGAAATGAATGAATTCAGAGTAATCCTATGTAGGTGAAATTTATAGTATAGACTCTCGTTAGTTAGTAATGGACAATAAAAATTTTCATGAAGACATGCCATTATTTTTGCTTTTAGATCTACAATCTTATTTCTAAATTGATTACCAATCTGGTACTAAATAATTAAAAAATACATCCATAATATTATAATCACCAGTTTCGAAATCTATTTACAAATGTTTCCTTGTTTAAGTCCTTGTATAGAACAACTTTACAACTGAATGTCTATTTACATGATTTATATGATTTAGATGCCGTCGTGATGTCATTCAGGCGAGCCAAGAAAACTGATACGTCATCAGGTTGAGAGACAGAGACAAAATAGATCCTGGTTGGTTATTACACATGCACAATCCCACCTGGAAGACTTCCCAAAAACATCCCGATGACATCTGGAAAAACTACAAGTACCTCGGAAAACTGGACTGCACCAAAGTGAGTGTGCTTGATTTGACAAATAAGGATCACTTGTTTCCAAAAGTATCATAATTCTCTTGGTTCAAAGTGTGGAATTGTTTTTCTTTATTTGCGTCCAGATGTTAACCACTATGTACCATTATCTGAGCTAAAAACAAAAGCATCATTTTTAAGTCTGGATGCAGCAAAAATTCCATGGGTCAAGGCGTGGAATCATTTTTGTTGATCTGTACCCAAATGTTAACTACTATGTTGCCCAATTTTTTACCCCATTTCCTAAACAAGCCTCTGGGAATACTCGTCTTTCCCATCTTGTATTTTTGGGGAATACCTTGACAGTTACATTTGTTCCAACTGAATAGACTGTACCACATATTTCACATGTATCTGATAAAACGTTAGCAGTTAGGTAAACTAAGCAGAAGACTTTGTGTTTGAAGTAGATTTATTTTCAAAAACATGTCCTACGTTGTATACACGGGACATTTCTGTAACAAATGTACGAAAACAATAGCAAATTATTTAACCGTCTTTCCATGATTGTTAGAAGAAAATTAATAAAAGATGAGTCGCCACTGGAAAAGAAAATGATCTATTGTAGTGCGCATACGTAGATCCATTTACTAAAGTGTTACCTCAGTGGACAAACTTCTGTATTGTAATGAAGACTTATGTCCTCCAGAGGCCACTACACCACAGACTGCAGCACAAATAGGTCTATTTGTCTATCATTAGATAATTTATGCCACAGAAATATGCAACATTGTTTTCCTCTCGGGATGTGAATTTGGATTCACTCTTGGCAAGCAAGAATTAGATCTAGATCTATTTCGAGGCTTCAATAACAACTGAACTGTTATAGTCCCCTGTAGTCTGAGAGAAATATTTGTGACGGAGAAATGCTTAATGGAATATAATGCACAATAATGGTACCAAATATGATGTCAGTTTATGATTATGATTCCGCCCTTGAATGCAAGGGATGATAATGGTACCAAGAAGTAGGATGTAAGATAATTCCCATCTAAGTTCTACATTTTAAACTTCTAGATTCAATAGGAAACAGCAGCACAGTAATGGACAACCAATTATCAGATCATATTTCTGATGGCTGAGTTTGAACCCTAACAATCGAAGCAGAGTTCGTCTTCTTGTTCATATCGCTTTATTTAGCATTTATTTCGTATCTAAGCTATTACAACTATGAATGTGAATGATCAGTGAGATTGAGATGAATGCTTCAGTACAGTATATAATCATCCTTTCGTTAATTCAGGTGGATGGTATATCATGAAAGACATATTTCTATATTATGCTGGGAAGTTCTACGCCACAACATTAGGAGATTTCTTTTGAATTAGTACACCGAAATATAGACCAATTGAGTCTCCTGCTATATATACCTTTGCAGATTTAGTGAAAAGGTTGGTGCGCGGGAGACGAGTGATTGGTTGGAGCCTAAATTTTAATTTTCTCCTACTGATTTAATCTATTTAATATTTGCATTCCTCAAGTGTTTATGATCAGCAGTAAATGTACGACAAGCTTTAGGATTGCAACACGAAGAGGATTGCATTACGTGAGTGAAAATTCCCACTTCATTGCATGTATGATCACTATTACTAAGCTTACATTTACGTTCTATTCCCTTGGGTGATTAAATGGTGGGAATTTCTCAACCACGATCGATCTTTCTGTCTTCTATCTGACTTAGATGGTCTCAGCAGGTTTACGAAACTTGAGGATTTGTTTCGGTACGAAGATGTGTGAGAAAAGCTCAAGACTTATTTCCGATTGCATCTCTAGCTTGTTTTCGCTTTTCTAACGTTTGGGATGCAGATATCTGGTGATACTTTCGTTGCAAAAATAAATAGTAACAAGAAAGTCCCCTTGCGTGAACGCAAGAGGAATACCGATGCTGTCCTATCTGGGGGGGGGGGGTACTCAGGCTGAGTACCCCCTGGGACTGAGTACCCCCTAGACTGAGTACCCACCCCAGACTGAGTATCCCCCAGACTGAGTACCCCCTTGGACTGAGTACCCCCATGGACTGAGTACCCCCCAGACTGAGTATCCCTCAGACTGAGTACCCCCAGGACTAAGTACCTCCCTAGCTGTAGGACTGAGTACCCCCCTGGCTGTGGGACTGAGTACCCCCCTGGCTGTAGGCCTGAGTACCCTGACAGATCCCTCTGGACAGAACCCCTGGCTATGTTGATGATCTGAGTAACCCCCCCCCCCCGTGGACAGACTCACGGCCTGTGAAAACATTACCTTCCCGTCGTGCTACGTACGCGGGCGGTAAAATGGCCAAAGTATTAGGAGTGAGATAATTTATTTCGTTGGAGTCTTAATTTCCAAACGCCAGCAAGTAAAATACGCAATACAAATTGATCAAAAACTAAAATAATCTCTCTTGAGGTAAACTTACAAAGTCAGAAAGCAAAGTAATTTCACTTGGTGGCTACTATCTACTATGAAAATACAAAGTTAGGATTTGCCTACAAGACAAATGACTTATAACAAAAAGGTTGTTTCTCACTGGAAGTAGAATCTTATTAATTTTAAAAGGTATTTTCTGTTGGGGATCATTTTTTTCTTCAGACAATTGCAAAGCCAGAAATGCACACGATGGACACAACCTGAAGTAGCTCAGCTCCAACCAAGCTTCCAGTTTCTATCACTTTACTGTCACATTAATTGAAATGAATTGGTTCTGTATCAAGGTTCAAATTCCCATGCTTTTTAGTAGCCTCTAAACATGTATGCCAATTCAATCCAGGAATTGATTGAATCATGTAAGCTTAGATGCTTTGGATGATCCTAGTTTCTGTTCATAATAAGCTACATTATCTGGTAATGTTCGCGATCTTGGTCTATCGACGATTTGTATTCACTGGAAGAGAGAATCATCCGTAAGGAAAAGACAGACAAAAATGAAATGTGTAACATGATGCGATTCACTCGTTGATCATACCATTGACAGGGTGATTAATAGACTTAAACGGAACCAGTTAGATATAGATATCTATCAGTACTTATGCTATGAGTGGGAAAATAGTCTGTGGCGTCTGCGTTAAGTTCTGCGTTAACTTCTATTGTTGATCATGCTTCTGGAAATGCCTTCTCTTTTCGTCGCGTTCGCTGGATAAAGTATATTAGACATATATATCGCTTCTGCTTGTTGTCTATCAAATGGAATTTGCTAAGACTAGGTGGTCATGCCCATGGAATCGTTCCCAAAACTGTACACAAATCTCTGCCAATGTAGCGTCATAATATGCCACGTCGTATTACGTCATTTGATAGACCTGGTTGCCAAGACATTGGCTGCTTCATTCATTTATTGGTTATTTTGACAGTTCCGGACAGAGGATACAAAATGAAAACCCCCCAAAATATGAGACCTTGAGATATTGTCAGTTTTGGACATAGGATCAAAAACGTAAAAAGCCCCCCCCCCCCCCAAAGTATAGAATTTGAGATTTTGTCAGTTTTGGACATACGTTCAAAAAATGAAGATGCCTCTCTCCCCTCCCCCAAAAGTATGGGACTTTAAGATTTTGTCAGTTTTGGGCCCTATTGCAGCCCAATGATCTATCGCGGAGACTATGCTGTACACTGGTTGTATACCGTTTCGCTTGAAAGTTTTGATCGGTAGATTGTGAGACAAACCGAGGAAAAATTTTGTTATAACAACTGTGTGATACTTGGAAGTTATGTGGTACATAAAAAAGTCCACCAGAAGCAACTCAAAATGTACCCACAATTTTCTAATATATTTAGACAGTTATCGTTTTCGGTGATGGGTACACTAGTTTGTCCGTAGAAATTCAGAACACATCATTGCAACAATTTGTCTTAAATTATATATATATTTATCGATGAACTTTAGGGCAACAGATCTTTGGTTCTGTGGATGCACCTCAAGGTTTACTCTTAGGTTTATTGGAAAATATGATCGTTTGAATTTCGTTTGTTAACCTCCGAGGCAAGAGGCTGAAAATTGGTTTTAGTTTCTTTCTACTTACTGTCTCAATGACGAAATGGATTAGGGAAAGGTTACAGTTCAGTTTCTTTAAACTTTTACAAAGTCAAGAAAGCTAGCTGTCTTCACGGATTGCAGAAACACGGATTTTTTTTTCAAATGGAACTCATCGGCAGAAAATGTCAAAATTACTTTTCCAAGAAAATATTCAATTACTACATCTATGTTTCAATGGATAATGACACAATGAAAACTCAGAAGGAAATTTAGTATGTAAATTCTCATATTTTTGAAACTATAGTGAAAAAACAAAAATCTCATGATCTAAAGTTGCCTTTTTACAGTTTTGTCACTATATTTTCCAAAATAGAGACTCCACAATAAAATATCTTCCAAAATCATTGACTGTGTCTTTATCCACAGAAACATTAGATACAGGAATTGAATATTTTTATCTTTCCTCCCCAAGACAATAAGTCATGAGTTCCGTTTGAATATAACCCTCAGAAATGAAAGAAGAATGAAATAAAAGCATGCTTGCTACCACACCAAGGTATAATGTAATGTAAGTTTTAACTGACCAGAAAGTCCCAAGTCATATATCAAAATCATTTACACTACATTTGATTTGCTTCTTTCCAAACCACTTGGTTTTGCCAACAGGTTAAAAATTTTGTCTATTTAAGCTTTTCGGCAATTCATAATGAACTCTAATTAGATAAAAACAGCATGCTACGACACAGTTAGTTAGGTGTCTCTTCAAAGCTGTGTGCATCTTTTGTTGAAAAGTTCCTGCTTTGAAATCCACTTAAGAACATTTGGTCCTCTATATTTTGCACCTAGGAGCTTTCTGAATGTTGACACTGGTATGGTTCCAACCAAATTCCGCACATTGTCATCGCAAAGTCAAGTCTAGCAACATGTAGATATGTTTTTTTATTAATAATATAAATACTGAGCAGGCTTTTACGAATAATTTACCCAGAATGTATCGGCGCTGAATTTGATTGTAAAGTGTAAACATTTGTTGTCCGACAACAGTGACTTCGAGTAGGTGCAATGCATTTCAGATTAACGTTATGTACAACGGTACAGAGAAAACTGTCTGTAGTTTTCATCAAACCATCAGCATACATTTTGCAATTCAGGTTGAATAGTAATAAAAAGCATTTAATGAAGTAAAAATTGCCTTGCCTTCATTATTATAGAAAAGCATATTGGAATAAATCAGTCTAGAAATCTTTTCAGCCTCTGTACATAACTGTTTTTCGAAAACTGAGCACCAAATTCCGAAAATTAATATCTTTCAAGGGTCCAAAATAACACATTATTCCGAGAAGAAAAACGGAAATTTTTCTTTCTTTGAAATCAGAAAGAAAGGTCTTCTTTGTTCAGTGTATGCAAAGAAAGAAAATAAACAGATATTACATTTTGTCATAAGTAAATGATTGTAAGGCAAGCTGGAGAATATGTTGTTTGTTTTGGTTCCAACACCTGCACTGATGAATACTCCCAACTAAAGGTTACTTGGTGAGAGTAGATTCAGAGGCATGAATATTTGATATCATCTGAAATGATATACATGGTTCAAAGAAAAAACTTGAAAACACGTTTACCCTCATCTTACTGGGAAAAAGACACTAACTGCAACAAAGGTTTATTTTATTGATAATAAAGGAATAACCATATGAGGTTCTGTTAGCATTTGAACAATTTGCTCTTTTCCATTGAATTTGATACAGTAGAGCTATGCTACAAACCAGTTTTCTGAACAGATGAAAACTCTGCATTTATTCACCCAGCTCATATTTTTCTGTCAGACCCTTTAATATATCTGTCAACTGCAAGAAATTATGGCCTCTTGGCTGGAATAATTTCATGCATATAAGCCACATCAAGGACGTATCTCTTCAAATTCCTTAAACCATTACAGAAACATAATCTGTACTTCATTTACCTAGATATTTGCTTGGGGGAAATAATCGCCGTCGATTGATGGCATTTTATTTTCTCTTGAGAGTGATAGGATGAAGATTAGTGTAAAATTGGATTAGCTTTTTGGAGGAGCGAGGCTTATTGTAATGAATATAGGCATTTCCATTTTGTCCCCAGGTGATGATTGAACTACGGTCTAACCCGCATAACATTCCTCCAGGTCTTAGATTCTAATCAGTGGATTCTTTGATTACTCCCTAAATGGTTCGCATCCACGGAAGCCTGACACAGACAAGGATTACGGTAGTGATATCAAAGGAAATATAGATAGATTTATAATAAATTCAGTTTAGGAATATAATACAGGAAAATTTTAGATCCCAAATAAAAGAAATTTCAGTAGATCCAAGTATTATTCTTCGGTTTACTTTTTGTAACACGACTATTTTAGTTTGTTACATCAACCAAAATATTGATATTTTAATTAATTTCAATTTTAATCCGTTGCAATTCAAACTTCCTTATTTGTTGTGAAACATTTAATTTGTTTAAGTAGTGGTAACTTTACTACAAATTAAATAGATCTAAATGAATTAATGAGGTGCATGATTCATGACTTACGAAACATGACGTTTCCTAATATATTTTATTGCGCACCCTGAAGGAGGTTCAAGTGATTCTGACATGCGCAAAGAATTCTGATTTGAAGTTCAGTGGAAGTCTATGGGAAAAGATATCTTGAATGATGTAGAAGAACTGGGGAGAGTTGTCTCCAAAATAATATTGCAGAAAAATACTTGATTATGGATAGATCCGAATGACGTCTTAGTTTTTAGCAGAGCTGTTGTAAACAGCTGGGCTATTTAAATGGAAATATTTTTTGGTGAAATCTCCAAGATTCTC
>JBCAUG010295528.1:0-17678 GCA_038406175.1 Haplosyllis leylae | reverse complement strand
TTCAACACTTCAACATTAACACTAAAAAAGTAATTTAGTTTGTAAAAAATCAATATTTATGATAAAAGGGGGGCCCTTAAAAGGGGGGGGGGGTAGGTTCATATCATGACACCGGGAATTGAAATGGGACCAAAGCCATTGTCTCCTATTGTGCCAGTTCCGTTCCCTGTCTCTGTCCTGGTCCCGGATCCATGCAGTGTGAACGCGCCATTAGTCCGTTGTCGAAACAACTAAGTTTTCCCTTAAATGTCATCAACACAAAGTTGACAAAATCTGGCTACAACTTGTTCTCTTTTATTTCCGTTTGAATGTTGACGACAATCATTCATCAGTTTGTTAGAAAATACTAGAAGTACTCAATCTCCTAATTAATTGCAGAAAAACTCTAGTATGCCAGTTTGTTATTGTAGCTGTCGCTGGAAAGGAAGTCCGTGCACTGGTAGTGACTTCGAACTTGAGCTTACGGACATGGGTTATTGTTATACCTTCAACTACGACTCCAATAACAAGAAAATGACGTCAATAACGGGTTCGTAATATTTGTAACTGTACGTATATTTTTTGCGATTGAACATTGTCACCTTTTTATTCAATCAAAAATATTCATCGATCAGGAAGAAAACATGAAAATGTTCAGGACTTTGGAACATGATGGTAGACAAACGTCAGTTCACTAAAAAGATTATTACTTGTGTTTCCAATGATTTAGGACTTACCGTGTAGGTTTAAATTTGCTTTTTTGATATCAAACTTTTATGAGAAATGTTAGCGGAACTACTATGGCCACAATAGCCTATGACGTTTGTTGTACCAATTATTGTTGAGGTGTTAATGAACATAACAGCATTGTGAATTAGTATCCGTGCCAATGACTGGATATCCGAAAGTGCGATTATTTCAAGGGATGACAACATTTTTTCAGCTTCATTACCATTAAACATTTCATTTCTTAATCTACAGGTTCCCAGTGGGGTCTCTCCTTGGTGATAAATGTTGAGCAGTACGAGAACATCAAAGGAATGACCACAGATGCTGGACTAAAGGTAAAAATCAGAGGAATGTTTTGTGTATTTTAATCTTTAGGACTGGATGGGATATATCTTTTTCCGGTCGATTTGTACAGGGTCATCAGGCCTCTACGAATTTACGCGGATACCATTTGGTCTGACTAATACTGGTGCCAGCTTCTGTGGGCTAAAGGAGATGTGTAGTATTAACTAAAATAAGAAGGTTCGGTTTGTCTGTCTGCCGTTAACAACGCAATATGGTGACAACAAGACTTCTTGGCATAAAACTTCATTTGCATCAATGTAATTTTGTCCCGTTGAAGATGCACATCAGGAATCGGAATGAGATACCGATGGTTGGAGACATGGGAGTAGCCGTTCCAATGGCCTCGCATGTGTTAGTAGCCACTCGTCTGACTAAGGTATGACAGATAGGTGTTTACGGACATACTGTCTAACAAAAATGTACTCAATGGATTGCTTGAGAAGATACTTCAAAGTTAGACCAAAACATCAAATAAAATAAATATGACATAGCGTTGTTGACCCAACTGGTGGCACGCGCAATATGACGTCATGGCAGCATTCTGCATAACCAAATTCCAACCAATGACTGCAGGTTAAAGAAGGCCTAATTATCATGAAACTGCCAAAGGCCGGGGACAGGATGTTACGACCCCCAACTCAATCACTAAGGTTACTCTAACGAGCCACCAAAAACAGTACACAAATATTTTAAACCTTGTCTCTGAAGGGCCCTGCACCTGCATTCCCCGCATGTGGTAATGTTCCTGAAATTTACCTCAAACGAATATTGACACAATTGTATTTTAAAAAAGTAATGTTCAAGGTGACAACTGAACTCTTTCTGCTGCAGTCGGTAAGTTTACCGCATCCTCACGGAACCTGTTTGAAGACCGCACATATGAGATACTACCCCGGGGACAGTACTTACTCACCCGACAAGTGTAAGATGAACTGTGCGATGGGTTATATCTTTAAAAACTGTGGCTGCACGGCCTTCTACATGCCAGGTCAGATTTTCATTTTTAAGTAATAGTGAATTGCAGAAGAGTCAGTGTTTCTTGAAAATTTATGCTCAGAGCTGGCGATGGCCAGCAAAGGAATTACGAGATATCCTGTGTTTGATTGCACTGCCATCGCATCGGAGTCAAAATTTCATGTACATCTCATTGATTGGCATGTTCTCTATTGTTTTTAATAATTTTAATAATTTTAATTTTCCTTTACTGAATTAATTATTGTGATTAATTATTACTTAAGGGATCTGCTGTTATCAAATCAGGGTGTAAAATAGTTTAACCAGTCGAGATTGATTTCCGAGGAACAGCAGGTTCTGTAGGGTTTAACTATTGCTTTTTGGTGGAAGCGGAATCGATAAAATTATCATTCTCTGAATTTGGAACCTTCATGCAGTCAAGCAATAACCTTGATTTTTCAATGACCTTGCCACTCACACCCCTTGAAAACAAAATATCGCAGAGGAGCGCTCAGTCACTTGTCCCTATCAGAGGGACATGTCCGCAGTCCAGCCCACGAGGTGCGCCACCTTGCCGCACTTCAGTTTCAAGGGGTGCTCTGGATGGGTTCTTATTTCGTGTATCTTCACTACTGAGATAGTACAGTAGCAGAGGCAGTTACTTTGTTTACGTGCAGTTAAAAAAATACCTTATGCTGCACACATTGCAATGAACAAAACAATCAGTTTTTATTTCAGTGTCCTTCTTTGCCTAAATCGTAAGGAAGAAGGTTAATGTAAATTATCTATCTTACACACTGTAAATTTTGACAATGTTATTCTTTTAGGTGAAGAGCCGCATTGCAATCTCGACAAACATTTTGGCTGTTTTGACAAACATTTAGGTAAATCAAACACAAACGTATCATCCAAGAAGAATGGGATTATTCGCATCTTTATTAGTTTATGGATATGTCGATTGTCGTTACTATCAGAAAAGTACACGCCTTCGTTGCCGCAAAATGAAACATTGCTTCTGTCCAGACAATAAGCGAAATGCGGACACCAAATGTATTCATCGAATTGAATAATATATTTTTAATGATAGATTACAATGAAGACATGTAGTATTTCAAAAATGACGTTGCGTCATTGACCCAATTGGTGACACGTGCAAAATGACATCATGGCAGCATTCTGTGTAAACAAATTCCAACCAATGACAGCAGGTTGAAGTAGGCCTAATTTTCATAAAACCGCAAAGGCTCATCTCCACCCTGTTCCAAGATGTCAAGGCTCCGGACTCAACCACTAAGTCGACTCTAACGAGCCAAGATCAGCCAAATCAGCCCTTTTCATTGGTGGCTCGCTAGAGTCACCTTAATGGTTGATTGATGGTTTTTCCCCAAATTTTGGGCCCGTGGTGGGGACAAACAAAGGCCTTATGTGGCTCACCAACCTTTGCACCCTTCACACCACTTCGCACCCCTCGCACCCCTCGCACCAACATTTGCACCCTTCGCACCCCAGAAAGACTATAAATAGTGATGCAATGTGAGATATTTGTCATTTGCAATTTGGTCTTCAAAGAGGTAACATCTGGTCTGAAGGGTGCAAAGGGTGCAAGGGGTGCAAAGGATGCAAAGGGTGCAAGGGGTGAGAAGGGTGCGAGGGGTGCAAGCCACCTGCATGTGAAACTTTCACTGCCAGATTTTTCAGTTTTGTCTTTGGTTTTGGGGTCTTTTCACCTTTGTCGTCAATCACCACTTTTAAACGGCCTTAAAATTGGTTGAATGCTGCTGTAGTCTGATGGTACTTTGTTGCACAGAACTTGAAAAAAGTGTCGAATAATAACTAGCTACTAAATATGTACCATTGCCGTTTCAGATAAAATGCAGCAGAATTGTTCGTGCGCTGACGCCTGTGAGAGCTCGGCTTACACCCAGGACGACTCGCAGTCCAGCTTCTCCAAGCTGAGCATCGAAAGCTTACTGGACCACGACACGAAAACCATCAGCGAAAAATACAAAGCGGCGAAAGAATTACGGGAGCGCGTTGAAGAAGGACGGATTGCCGATTTCCTAAGCAAACTCCTGAACATATCACACGGACTTACCAAGTTTATTCGTTATACGTCTTACGTTACATCTACTGGAACGGCCTCGATCAGAACTCTGTCTGAGAAAATCATTAAAGCCTTCTATGTTTCCGTGATAGGTCCTGATGTAAACCGTTTATTCGGAGACATTGAATATTACGTAGAATCATACAAAGCCATGTATCATCCTGCGAGGGTACTTATTCGAGAGCAGTTGAATGCTGTGTCGGAGGAAGTTACGTATTACATCAAAATGCTGCATGTTTCGAAAGAAAGTTCATACAATGCTGAACAATTCAAAACCAGAATTCATGCAGTGTCTGTTGAACTTTTGAGTCAAATTGCTAAGGCAGAGATTATCCTAGAAACATTTAATTATGAGCATGTTTATAATAATCAGCTGTTTTCGGAAGGAATCCTTTGGGAATTCAAACCCACCAGACTGTTTGAATCAAGAACATCAGAAAACGATTGTAGTAATATTACAGATGAGTTCAAAGCCTCTATGCAAAAAATGAAGACAGAGGTAATGGAATTGAAGGACCATTTAGATGCCAACTGGAACAATATCACGGATGATACAATTGTAAATGATGCATCAAGCGACACGTACACCATTGGTAGCGTGGATGTTATGGCCTTGATGTCTGACCTACATGCAGAATCTTTACCATTAACGGACAAAATTAAGGAGTATCAATCTTGTCTGAGTTCTTATTACAGTTTCATAAACTCAGTCAAAAAATTTCGAGACGCCAATACATATTCTAAAGACCAAGAATACTTATCTGGTATTCAGTACGACGCCGAAGTGAAGCAATCAGAACTGATCGGCACCAAAGGCGTCCTGAATCACCTGGAAATGGAGATAGCCCAGAACATCAAAAAGAAACAAAAGATTGGCGAGCAAATCAACGCAACGTTCGTAGCTTCAATGGAAAACAAGCTGGAGTCAGTGAGATCATCAGTAACTACCGAAGTATTCGACAAGATAATGAAGAAGATAAGCGACACAAAAACCACCATGTCGAATAATTACATAGAAGCCTTGGAAAAGATTGATACCTTGCAACAGTACTTCACCAAAACAGAAAATGAAGCCGGTAGACCGGATATCTCACAGAAGGCTAATGAGATTTACATACTTCGTCAGGTACGTAAGTTTAATGTTAAGGTTCGTTCACACTGTGCGTTTTTTTTCTGATTGCGACTGCGATTGGTTTTTACTTATAGGAGTTGATGATGTTGTCACAGTCTCACAGTGTGAACACTTCCATTGAGTCCTGTACAACCCATTTGTTGCGACAAAGAGGAATCGCAGTCGCAATCAGAACAAAAACGCACAGTGTAGACAAGCCCTTAACGCCAAATGCGAACGAGAGAATAGAATTTAGCAGCCCGATTGAAACAACAACCCCAATGCCCTTGTAAAATCTATATGAAATCACTGTGAACAGATTTTTAGTGTTGAGACTTATGAGGTAATATGTACAAGATAGTGCCCTCAGGCTGATCAACTGTAATTTGCCAAGTCCTCGGATTCCTAATAAAACTGCATATTGTCGAACAAAATCAGTGATATTTGATATTGAATAAATGCTGATACATTATATTTCTTTGCAGCCGAAGGTCGATTTTTCCCACACTGACCTGTTTGGACCGACCCTGAAAAAGGACGAACTGTACAAAGTTTGGCCGAGAAAACAAAGTCTGAGCGCATTCCTTGAAGGAAGAGCTACCCAAGTGATCAGTGACAACGTCGCAAATTATTTTGTACCACTGATGCAGGTCTAATTTTTTTTTTGAAGTTTGCTAGATTGCTGTGTTGCTAGGAAATTAATTTTAAAAAAGAAAGTCCTCCTGCGTGAACGCAAGAGGCATACCGCCCACCGCGTAAAAAGTGCTCGCTTTGTTGTCCTATCCCGGAGGGGGGGTTACCCAGGCTGAGTAAACCCCCTGGCTGTGAGACTGAGTACCCCCCTTGCTATGGGACTGAGTACCCCCCAGCTGTGGGCCTGAGCAACCTCCCCTGGCTGTGGGACTGAGCAACCTCCCCTGGCTGTGGGACTGAGCTGAGTAACCCCCCCCCACCAGTACAAGCCAGGCTGAGTACTCCCCCCTGTACAAGTACTGGTACAAGTCAGTCTGAGTACCACCCCTCCCCCCCGTTTAACAGACACACTCCTGTAAAAACATAACCTCCCGTCGTACTACGTACGCGGGCGGTAAAAAGATTTCTTAGAAATTAGAGGGCTCGTTCACCACAAGCGAAGGCGACTCATTTTTCTTTCACCTTTGTCGGAGCTTGATGTAAACCGTCCACTGAATTTTTAACAACCAATCTGAAAACGACACCAATTTCGCTCAACGTAAAATCAACGTTAACGTTTATTACAACATTGTATTTCTAGGTTGACGTGTCGTAGAACCTGAACAAATGTGCCTATTTGTATTGTCAAGGTTTTATTCATGTACATATTGTTTGTATTATTATGTTTATGTGTGTATTTTTTGTATTTTTCTTACACTATGTAGAGAATTGAGGAATCGGAGGCAGAGTTGTCGACGATGCAGACAGACATAGTGTCTGACCTGGAGGAACTTTCGGCTGAGTTACGCGACTTCGAAGCGAACACGCAGTTAAACGCCCAGTTCGTCTTGTAAGTGAAAAATATACGAACGTTTGTTTTACTAGCATTGGCGGATCTAAGGGGGGGGGCAGGGACGCGCCGCCCCCCCCTCTCGGTCCAAATTCTTTCATTTTCATGCAGTTTTTGGGAAAAATTTGGCCAAATAATAGGTTGGCACCTGGCACCCTCACCCCTTTGGATCTGCCAAAGTACCAGGAAGTCTCTGTTCAAGGCTACCCTTAAGTATTTAGCCATAGACAGACATGCACCCTTTCCCTTTCTACTCTCACCTTTAATAAACATATTTGATTAAAATTGTGGTTGAATTTCTATCATTTTCATCTAGTTTTCGGGAAAAATGTGGACAAATAATTGGTTAGTGCCTCCGCCTGAAGGGTTGTGCCTCTACTCGTGTGGGAAATCTTGTAGTGTACTCCCTACTAGCTCATGCCAGTCTCGGTCAGTCAGTCAGTCAATGAGTCTGGCAGGAAGTATTGAAGGCTAAAACGACTATGTCGATCTTCAAGCTGTTATAAACTTAAGATATTCCAATCTTCGTATTATTTGCTACTGATTTGAGACTTTACTTAAGATCTGCAACTGACCGAGAATCATTGTTTTTCAGAGAGAACTTCTTGAGAGTGGACGTCTACTACGGTGATTTAAAATACCAAAAAATTGAACAACAACCATCGTACGAGATACTCAACTTCTTCAGTAAGTACTTTATTACTGACATCACACATTTCTTGTGATAACTTCGGTGACTTTTTCTGCGACAATTTAAGGTACTGTTACACATAGCGAACGCAAAATAGAAAGCGAAAACTGTCTTTGATCTTTTCTATCTCATTTGGTGCAAATAGACCCTTAGACATCAAATCTGAATCATTTGTGTGAAAAAAGAGCCATTCATCCTTTTAAGTTAAGTTCAAGCATCAACATTTCTTTCGAACGGAAAGTGTTTTCAGACGCATAGAAATGGCTCTCTTTGTGAGTTGTTGTGAGTTGTTTTTCCCGAAAAATATTACAAATTTACAGAATCATACAAATGCAGCAATAGCCTTTATTAACAATCTTTCCGATACGACCAAAAAAAATTTCCTCACCATACAAATACTGATGCTTGTCCTCAAATTAACGATGCCTGTGGCGGATCTGGGGGGGGGGTGCTAGGGACGCGCCTTCCTCCTCTGGGTCCAAATTCTTTCATTTTCATGCGGTGTTCGGGAAAAATTTAGGCAAAATAATAGGTTGGCGCCCCACCTTGCAGGTTGGCGCCCCCCTCCCGTGTGGGAAATCCTGGATCCGCCACTGGATGCACTGCTTTGATAATATGTTTTCACTGTCTAATAGAATACTGGAGAGTTTTTGTCAGTTAATTAAACATTACGTTTTGCAGTTAAAACAACCAATAGCACAACTGTTTCGACGGCAGTTGTGTTAAAAATGGCATTTCGTTTCCTTGAAGTGTCTTCTTGTTAGTTCATGCAGAGGAAATTAAGGGCCTATTCATACCAAACGAAAGTGGGAGCAAAAGTCAAAAAGATTAAAGAACAACGAACAAATATCAAAGTGTAAGCGCCAAACATCAAAGAAAATTTTCGCTTTCTCTTTTGCTTTCGCTTGGTGTGAACAAGCCTTAAGTAGAAACAGTGAAAGTTTCTGTGCACAAAACTCTATCAGATGCAATGATATTGGAGCGAAGGTGAAAACGAAAACGAAAATTCTCTTTGATCTTTGTCGCTGCTCAATGTAAACATACAACTGGCAAAGCTATGTATCCATTCCAAGCGATGTCTCGCAATCGGTGGCACCTGCAAAATGATGTTATGGCAGCATTCTGAGTAAACAAATTCCAACCAATGACTGCAGGCTAAAGCAGGCCTAATTTGCATAAAACTGCCAAAGGCTCATGTTCAGGGCTGGGACAGGATGTTAAGGTACCCTCGATGCAACCAATAAGGTGACTCTAAGGAGCCACCAAAAAGAGAACCGGGATTACTGACTTCAAGTGTCAACTTGTGAAGTACAATTCTTTCTTTTTTCAAATTTTGTTTTGAACATGTTAGAGCCTGGTAAAAGTGAGGTGGCGTAATGTCCATAATATCCTGAATTGAAAGACCACTACTGTCACTTTATGTGATTTACTGGTTGTAAAAAGTCAACTACGTGTCTGATAGTATTACCCATATTCTACAAAATTGCCTATGGCTACTTTTTTGTCACATTTGCCCAATGTAAAATGACCATTGGTATGATTTAACGTTATTCACTACCGTAGTCTTTAACATATTTAACATCTTTAAGAACCAAGGCTGATTTAGAAAAAAAAAATTTAAGTACTTGGTTCTTTTCACTCTCGAATTCGCTCTAATATAATTGAACCCTAATTATGCAACATATGACGTCATTTAATTCGAGAGACCTGTAGGCGAGACGTTCAGGGCTTGTTCACAGGTAAGTACATCGAATTAATTTTAAATTTGGCCCAATAAAGCTTTAACATTGTGTCAATTGTTGACAAGTTAAATAGGTCTCGAACCCATTTAGCCTGAATTTCGGTCCGATTTAGCTAATTGCCATTAGCACAGTGTTAAACTTTATCGGTCCGAATATCGGTGTCTGTATCTGTGTCGGTAAGTGTGGATAAGCCTTCAAAGTCGTTTACGTCCGGGCCAGAAGGAAACAATCTTCTATAATACACAATGCGTTCTCTGCTTCTATTTTTAGCTGATCTCGGAGGAATGATGGGGCTCTTACTTGGAGCAAGCGTCATGACAGTTTGTGAGGTGCTGGACCTCTTATTATATAATGGAATCATGATATTTTGCAAGAAGAAGCAAAGTACCAGAGTTTCTAGTGCTGAAATTGTCTCATCTGAGAAGAAAGATCCATTGTAAATAGGGTTAAATTTATTTTGCAATTTAATATTAATGAATATCTTCTATAACACAAATATTAATATTAAAGATAACATTTATAACCCGAATGGCTTTTGTACATGACATATGTATGAAATTAAATTCCTAATACATATGGTTTTTATGAAGTCACGAGTACTGCATGGTTTGTTCTCTTAATAAGACGAGCCAGTCCAGTATACAATAAAAATTCATAGATCGTGTACATAATATATTTTAAAACACAGTTTGTTTTTCATACCCCAGTTGATTATTGGTGAAAGAGTACTTCTACCGGACACAGCTCCAAATTGTTTCATTGTGAATAACGAGTGAAAGATTAGTAGAATGCAGTTCAATACATGATTCGTCAAACATTCAAAACAAAACTTATTTGATAAACACAACGGGGAAAATACAACAAAATAATTACACAAAATCCTGATATCATATCAATTTATTTTGAACGGTTCTTGGCGTCAATTAAAGATGCTATTTTATTGTAAAAAAAATATGACCAAGTGTACTGTTTATCAATTCTAAGTTCTAAGTTGTAAGTTGAAATGCAAGCTTAAATTTGAAATTTTTTGCTGGAACATATCGTCAACTCACCTGACGAGCCATTTTTGATGAACCGATCGAGTTATCCCGTAATACACCAAGTTGACACCATTGGCATTTTTGTACAACTTCTAATTATGTAAATAAATTTGAAACAGTTAAGAACCTAATGAGTTTCAAAGTAAATTTATATTTATAATGGTATTTTGAATTTTAACTGATGTGATGAGTTTCTCTATCTATCATATTTTCAAATTTAGGCAAACACAAAAAAGTCAACATTGCCAACTTAATGCATTATGGGAAAAATCGAATCTCTGTGAAGTAATTTTCTATTCCATCTCCATCGAATTGTCCGTAAAAGGTATCTTGCGTCAAACGTATCATATTCTAGTTTTTTTACATCCGTTTTGAGTCACTTTCATTTAATTTATTTAACGTCACATCAAAAATATATTTGTGTTGTATGTCATTTTCAAATTTTCAATAAAAGAAATGTATACGAACTTTTAACTTTAAAAATAAAAATTTGGCAATTTAAATTTATCCAAAAGAAACCAAAACAAAACACATCCTTTTCAGAAAACTAAACTGGACTGAATTAAATATCGGACCGGACCGAAACAAGTGACGAACTAAGTTGAACCTTTTGTACTGTGAACGTAATCATCAATCTCGAATAATCGAGTTTTTCCTAAATTACCAGAAACACAAACTTGACAGATCTGGCAATTACTTTTTTCCGTTTTTTCTCTTTGTTAAATTTGTTGCAGCCAATGAAAAATTTTGTGAGATATGCTATTAAACTTCTTATTAATAATATGTATCAGAAGAACTGACATGTCAAGATATGTACAAGAAAATAACACTTAAACTGAAACACCACAATCTGGCAATTACGGAAAAACACGAATCTCTATGTAGGTGAACGCAAACACCTACCTTTTAACCGACT
The DNA here is from genome assembly GCA_038406175.1 of Haplosyllis leylae. Lineage (NCBI taxonomy): Eukaryota > Metazoa > Annelida > Polychaeta > Phyllodocida > Syllidae > Haplosyllis > Haplosyllis leylae. The sequence continues at coordinate 6,545 of JBCAUG010295528.1, read as the reverse complement.
TTATGAATATGTGGTTGAGATTATCTGTTAATTTCGGAGGGATCTAGTCCAGAATTATGCTAAATCTACCAACTAAATAATTAATGAAACCACGAAGAGAATAACCACCACCTCTGCGAAACTGTCCTCTTTACCTCTCTGAACTTTTTCTAAAGTTTTTTTTTTCAAAATACAATTTTATTTGGTTGTTTTGTTTTGCATTGATTTAAAAGTATGAATCGTGAAAGTATTTTTATTCCAAACTTTGAATCACGAGGAAGGTTTTTCTCTATGAAATGGATAAATTGAAAGTGTTATCTCATCAGTTTAAATGGAATCCAATGAAAGGTACTCAAATAAGATTCCATTGAATCCAACCAAATGAAATCAAAACAAAATAAATCGTATTTCAAAAAAAATTCGAAATAGCAGCAATTTAATGCAAATACTGAGTTTTTCATAGTCAAGTTTGAAGCGGTACCCCCTCCCCCTTAAAATTTTTTTAACATTTTTTTAAAATATTTTTTTTCCTTTTTTTAAATTTTTCTTTTGTAAAAAAAAATTTGAGGGACATAAATCCCCTGGGATAGGTTTGTTATGCTGCGGTCGGTATGCCTCTTGCGTTCACGCAGGAGTACTTTATTGTTGGTTATATTTTGAATACTGTACTAGTTGGATTTACCCCTAAAAATTCAAAATAGAGTTTTTTTTCATAGATTAAAGGCCAAAACAATATTTTCTGGCATCCTCGAAATCCTTTACGTGGGATGCAACTGAAACTGACGGAAACTGTAACAAATTCACCTTCATTCAGACACAATTATCCCATCACAAATTTAATACGTGCAAGACGGTTTTTCACGATAGGCAAATCTGACAGAGCTGACTGAAAAAAAAATGCAATTTTTAAGAATAATTCCAATTTAGAATTTTAATATAAAGGTTATTTAATATTTCCAATACTTGCTAGATTGTGGGTGCATTGTCAAATAATTAACACAAACAACAGCAAGGAGTAGAAATCCACTTAAAGATCTGACAGATCTGGCAGAAATGTGTATCGTGAAACACTAAACTGTCTTCTGATATCTCTTGTTTTTTTTCGTATTTTTTAAAGACCTACCTTGCCCTTGGCTTTGTACAGAGCGCAAAGATAATACCACGACAATCCACTTTGTCTGCAAATAGGAGCCAACAATGCTTGGCAGTCCCTTTAATGAAGCCCTGGATCTGTACCTACACTTTATATTCATTTGAAACATTTTTTGCACCTCTGATGAACTGAATATTAGTAATGAATACAATTTTAATTCATAGATATCAACTATGATACATATAGCTTGTACACCTGTAAAAGTCACAGGAAAAATAGAGTCTGTTTTGAATAGATAATTACAACGGATTATCTTTAGAATCTAACTAAATAAATCCCAATGCTGGATTTTGTCCTGATATCAGTTTAATGAAGATTCAGTCCGAAAACGAGAACACCAGATAGAAGTCATAGATCGGATTCAAATCAAGATCACTCCAAGTTCCCATAGTTACATGGTAAAGGTAATGCAAGGAATTGTACAATTCAAATAAATCATAAAATAATTCTAAAATAGGTCATCAAATTAAAGTGTTTTGTGTTTTATTCTGAAAACAACACAGCCTACCAGTAATATTAGGAAGGAATACCGACTGTGGTCCCTCTATTATTATCATTTTAGATTTGATGATCAGCTATACCAAACCTAGCTATAGGAGGGGGTTGCCCATTCTGGTCCTTCTGATGGAGGATAAGTCATCCTTTCTGACTGGTCGTTTCATTGGTCCTGCTTGCCAGGCCATTCAGAAAGAGGTCACCTGCCTAACTGTCTGGGGAATGCAGGCTACCTTGGGGGGAGCGTTGGGAGGGAGTAGGGAGGTCAACTGCCCACCTGGTGGAGGACAGAGCAGGTCACCCACCTACTTGGCTGGGGAGGGAAGGGGATGGATGTCTACTCGGGGGTGAGTGGGGTCACCTACCTACCTAGCCAGGCGATGGGCAGGTCACCTACCTATCGGACTGGCGAAAAGAAGGGACAGTTGGAGAGGAGGGGTGTTTCACCTGGATGAGTAGGGGATACGTCAGGTGGCTCATGGTCCATTATGTAACAGATTTCATCTCCTTCTCCTTCTGGAACAGAATGTTATAACATTACTACGTACGTGGTCGGTAATAAAATTGAGGAAAAATTAAGCAATCGGCAAAATTTGCGAATCGAGCCAATGGAGCCAATGAACTATGCAAAAATGCGAATAAAGTTATTGCAACGCTGCAGGTAAGTTTTCTTGCAATTAATGAAACATAAATTTAGAAACATTAATAAAAAGTTTTTGTTCGCATGATTTATGGACAAACACACAAGTCAGATTCAAACAAATTTAAATATTATGTAAATTACTCTATTTTATGTGGTTTTAACTACACTTGGAAGTAGAGACATTGTTGTAACAAGGAAGTCCTGTGTGACCGCAAGAGGAGTACCGCCCGCGATGTAGCATCATTTGCTTCCCTCTCAGTGGTGGGGTGGGGGGTACCTGTCCTGTCCAAGGGATACCCTCTTGGCCAGGACAGGGGGTATCCCCACAGACAGGACCTAGGACAGGACTTTGGACAAGACCAGTAACAGGACTGGTGTACCCGCTCCCCCCGAAAAGGACCTGGGACCAGGTACCACTACCTACGCATGCGGGTGGTAAAAATTCATATGCGCATCAAAAACAATCCACACAGACCACACATTTTGTTTGCCACCTTTTTGTACAAAATGAACAATATTGAATCCCGCTAAAATCGTACTATCTATTCTGTTGAATAAAATGTGAAGAAAATAGATCCATGACAATGCGGATTAAGTGCAAACAGCCGCATAATCTGAAGTAATCTGCAATTCTGCTGTATTGTTAACCGTTTTTTTTTATCGTTGGGCAAATCCAATAAGAAGATATCACGCACTAAATAGCGGTCCAAATTCTTACCATTGCATTGAGTTTGTCAGTGAGCTGATTCATGTTGAAGACAATTGAGTCAGAATATGTCAATACTCGAGTTTTTCACAAAATAGCCGAAAGTAGCAACAGTGGCAAACAAAACAAAACAAAAAAATCCACGCCAAAAATATGTTACTTGGGAGATCAAAGATCTTTCAGGCCCGTTCACACTGTGCGATTTGCAACTGCGATTAGCTTTTGCTTATAATGGGCTGTATAGGAGCTGTCAATGTTTTCTCAGCCGCACAGTATGAACACTCCCATCGAGTCCTGTACAACCAATTTCTATCTGGAATCGCAGTCGCAGATAGAAAAAAACGCACAGTGTGAACATGCCCTTATTTATGCTCCATTGGTTCTAACTGAATGGTCTAAGTCCAAGTTTCAGGTGGTGCAGGAACAAAAGACAATTTAAGGATATCCACCTGCCTCGATAGCCCAGGGAGGAGAGCATTAGACCTGAATGGTTGAGGTCTCAGGTTCAATACTCACAAGGGTAACATTTTGTTGTTTGATTTTTTTTGTTTTCAAGATTCTGATGCCAATATTGCCATTATTGCCATTTCTGAGTGTTTGTGAAAAACTAGTAGAACCTTGGCACATGGCAGACGACATGTAGTAGTGGAATCTAAATTGCTACTTTATTACCTGTGCATCGGCAGAGATTACACAAGTGGAGATAATTTAGCATTCCTTTCATGTATATATTTCAGCTTCCTTTTTCCCGTATGAGAAGATCAGGGGTTGATAAGTATTTTCCAAATTCCCCCGGATGTAAAACCGAAAGCACGTGAAGATGATTGGAATGCTATCTGTGGCGACGATTATCCCCAATAAATTCATATCTGTTCTATATTCCATTCATATGGAAGATTTTCCCAATTTTAGGTCCGTGAACATAAAGTGCACCTTTTATGGAAATAATTGATAAATCTATTTCTTGGAAGGAGACCAGACTGTGTGGGCCCCAGTATTGAGTTACTTTTATTTTCCATTTTGTACAGATAATTACGAAGGCGATTGGGAATTATTTGGGGAGATGAAATGGATCTATGTTGGTGTTGATCGTGCAAGTCACGGTTTATTCCACACATTTACAATGAACGAAAAATATGTTGTCATTCTGTGATTTGTTCATATTGCATTGACCTTTTCACATAGAAAATGCACATCAGATTCCAACTGCAAAATGTCGTCCATTTTTTTCAGAAAAACGTGATTCCGTTTTGTGCCCCCCCCCCCGTTACCCACACAGTACTCTCACCTACAGGCCCGACAATCGAGCTTTTCCTAAATTACCAGCAACACAAAGTTGACAGATCTGGCAATTGCTTCTTTCCTTGCCTTTTCCTATGTTAAATTTGTTACACTCACTGATAAATTTGGTAGAATATACTACTCAGACTTCTGATCAATAATATATAGTAAATGAACTGACATACAAAGATATGTGTGAGACATTTGAACTTAAACAGAAACACAAAAATGGTAGATCTGCCAGATCTGTCAGATCTGGCAACATTGTATAATTATGGAAAAACCCGAATTAGTAATATTAGGAATAGATCTATATCTTAAATAATATTTGCATTTACTTCAAAGCAATCGTCATTGAAAACCTTCAGTTGGATGCAAAGATTCAAAAATTATTTCTACTCCGGAATATCTGCTTTTGAATTCCGACAACAGGAAAAATATCTTGGACACTTCAAGCTAAATTGGTGGGATTCAAATTAAACGCTGACCTTAAAGGACAGAAACAGGTGAATCATGAGTAAATGCCCTAAATAAATGAGGTTTGCCTCTCCTATTGTTTCCAATGATAAGGTTTACTGCTAATTTCAAAGAGGGTTGTACATGTGCCAGATCACATTTACCATAGGCTATGTGGTGATGGGTCGGATATTCAGAAACGTTGCAATAAACTATCCAGAGTTCTGAGTGCCATTAGCAGTGGCGGACCTAGGATTTCCCAGACGGGGGGCACCAACCCCTAAGGTGGGGGTGCCAACCTATTATTTTGCCAAAATGTTCCCGAAAACTACATTAAAATCAAAGAAATTGGACCCGGGGGGGGCGCGTCCCTAGCGCCCCATTAGATCTGCCACAGATTAGTCTAACTATTCTCATCAAACTAAATTTAACTAAATGACTGAAAAAGAGAGCCGCGATTACTGACTTCAAGTGTCAACTTCTGAAGTGCAATTCGTTTCTTTTTGTTTTGTTTTGAAAATGTTACAGCCTGGTAAAAGTCCTGGTTTTGCTCCTGCTTTCTGTTCACAAAATGAGGTGGTGTAATGTCCATAATATCCTGAATCGAAAGACCACTACTGTCACTTTACGTAATGTACTGGTTGTAAAAAGTCAACTACGTGTCTCATAGAATTACCCATATTCTACAAAATTGCCTGTGGTTACTTTTTTGTCACATTTACCCAATGTAAAATGACCATTGGTATGATTTAACGTTATTCACTACCGTAGTCTTTAACAGATTTAACATCTTTAAGAACCAGGGCTGATTTAGAAAAAAAACATTGAAATACATGGTTCTGCAAGAAAACATTTTTCAAGACAAGAAAAAAATGGCGAAGTTAACAAAAAATTTAATGTCAACAAGCCTTGGGCAAATTATATGGAAGGGCCTGTTTCGTAATTCTATTAAAAAAATTGAAATTTCCTGAAAACAGCAATCGGTTGCAGTGATTGCGTTACGGATTTTCCATTGCTTATGCACCGTCAAAATAAGGATACATTTTCACTATAAACGTTGGTGTGAATAATAAAAACCATCAAGCGCTTCAAAATTATAAACGAAAACATGCTATTTTCTTTAAAAAAACATGCCCCATATTTCTCGAAATACCTTACTGTTTCTTCGTTTCATCAGTACCAACATTTTTTCTTTCCCTTTGACAAATTCGAACAAACTTCGAACAAGGAAATGTCGGCTGCTGTGTCCGACGCACTTCCTCAAGTTCTTGTTCTCTTGTCATGATATATCTACACCCACATCTGACATAAGCTTAACAATGGATCTGTCTGGACACTGAATTCGGACAATCGACTGGTTGGTAAGTTGACCAAAGCGTAGGAAATGGATCCTTTCCAGCAGAGGTTGAGGTTGAGATACAAAATCGCCCAATAACATACACGACAGTGAAATTGCATATATTTTAAAATTTTAAATTTTCGTAACATACTCAATTTCACTGTCATGTGTGTTATACTTTTCGGTACTGCAGGATAGGTAACATATCCTACAGTTAAATCGAGTATGTTATGTAAGATTTATCAGAAGGAGAAAAGGCTGTTACTGGGTATTAATGCACGGAGCCATGAAGTGGCGTGTGCATTAGTAGTCAGTGACTGCCTTTTTGAGTCTGATAAATGTCTTACATCACGGTTCAATAGGGATTTTCCCTACAAATGAATGCCATGAAGCCACGGAAAGGCATCGATTATCTTATTTACACAACGGTTGGGAAGACATGAATAGAAATACATGAATGGGACTGGCCTTCATTGTGGTCGGCTGCTCCTTG
>JBCAUG010295417.1:0-17680 GCA_038406175.1 Haplosyllis leylae | reverse complement strand
ATCAATAGAGCATGACTTTATAAAGGCCATGAAGATTCAGGCTGGCAACTGAATGTTGACTTAGCTCAGTGGTAGAGTCTTTGCCTCATGATCAAGAGGTCCTGGTTTCAAGCCCCACTGGGGCAAATTTTTTTACCATTTTTTTCTTGCTTGTTCCTGTAGAAAGATCTGTCAGACAATCTGACAGATGCCTATCGTGAAAAACTCAAATGCATATTTTCCATTTTTAGATTTAGCAGTTTTCACATTCACACTGTCACACTCCATTGATTTTCTTTAGTTCCATTAAATGCTATTCATTTGAATGCCATTTAAGAAAGAATACAAAAAGTCCGTGGAGTAGTCAAAAATAATCCACTGAAAACACAATAGAATTTGCGCTAGCTGTTGGAATAGTCATCAAAATTATTTGAAAATGACAAAATGTCATTGCAATTGCAGCGCCAGGCATAAGTATAAGTGTTGTGTAAGTAAGCTCTCATTGTCACGCGCTGGACCTCGTGTTGCTGCGATTGCACAATCTAACAGGAGGTCAACGGAAGTGCAATTCTTTGCCGCAGATCCTCAGAACACAAATCATTTTGATGACTATTCCATTTTCAATATGTAAAGCACACCAAGTTACATTGACATCGGAATGACAACGTTTAACCCCACATTCACATCAAATATTTGAAAAAATTAATAGCTGACAGTTTTGAATGGAGGCTATTGACTTTTACTCCAAACCTCTCGCTGTACCCAGCTATCATTTCAACTTTTGCTTCCGATAAATTTTATTTTCTCCAGTGTTTTAACTCCATTAATGATCACAGTGGAATCTGGGTACTTTATGCAAATTTTCAAAACTATGAGCGGAGGAAGCAGAGCAATTACTCTTTAAATAGTGCCACTAAAAGAGCACTTCCTACTAGTTGTTCTTTGAATCAGACATGATGAAAAGAATCTGAAACCAGAGATGCTTTTCTAATTAATGCTACAAAATTCTTCGCCATTGCAAAGTTACCAATTAACTCCCCATAATAAGGTGATAAGCAATTCCGAAATATCGTAGGTTATTATTGCATTACTCAGGAGAAAATATGTAATTATGACGTTAGTCCCTTGTTAAGTATCATGAGGTTGATTAATAACTTTACGTGTCATTAGCACATGGCAGTACTAATCGAGTTTTCCTTAAATCAAGTCTAAAGAATCTATAGAATCTACAGAATTTTAGAAATATTTTGGCAAAAGGAGGATTTGAAAATGCTATCTCCTGTGTAAGAAACCAGCACTCTACCTCAGCGCCAGGAAGACACAGGTCACCAAGTGATTTCTCAGATTCTCTGAATTCATTGAAAGTTCTGATCTGTTCAGGGAAAACTCGAAAACTTCCCTGCGTTACGACTTTAAATTTCATAAAAATTCTGATCATGTGGAGTACTAGATATTCTCCTGATGTTTGTTACAGTGTATTTCACGGTTGGACCGTACGCATGAAAATGCGTGTATTCGATTAATAAAATGAGCTTTGATGAAACCATTTTCACAGGAAGATGCTTTCTATCAATTAATATTGCTTATCGTCCTCAGCACTTCTGAAAAGACCTGCGTTTCTATTAAAGCTTTCTATTAATTAGCATTTGACTTTATCCTCAAAGAGAATTTATTGCTACCATTTTGCATCAGAATTATTTACTCTATCCGTCACCTAAATGCTTTTATGTGAGGACAAATTGACAGATCACAGACCAGACAAACGGAGGTTCCCAAAACGGAAACGATATTTGTCAGTTTAGCGTGGTACACACACATCAAAATCATTCGGGTTTTTTTTCAGAAGATGTTATCAATGTAAGCGCTCGTAAATTTTGTTGGACTTTCTATTATTCTTTTTATTGGAATTTCGAAGCCAAAAAGGCAAATTAGATATGAAGTACAAATTTCGTGCACCACTCATTCGAGTTTTCCTATATTTCCTAATTTTCTGCCAAATCGTTAGAATTCTGCCAGTATTGACATTCAATGGTTGTGACCCATTGTATGCCAATGCTGGCGTTTAAATATACATAAGGTCTAGGAAATCACTCCTGGTCTGTGGACAGCATTGCCTCTTCACCTGTTCTCTTCTTGGGCCAGCAACAATCTCTGTTCCAGCTAGATCTGGACCCTATTTATAGGATCCAATAGGGATCATGATCTCATTATGTCACATGTGCAAAAGTGCCTTTTATGGATGTTCATTGGTTGGCAGTTTGCCAGAGGATCAAACAGTAAGAACATTTCAATGACATTATGATATTGTCATAATTATCTCTGCCCTGATTGGTCAGTGCACACAAGTGTGATGATGCAATGCAGGAAAGAGCAGCTATTTTTAGAAATACCCCTTGGGGATGAGCAGCTTCTGTGGCAGGATGGCTTGCAGCCCATCGCAGGAGGCCAACTCCCTTACCCCCAATTCCCCAATTTCAAACAAGTTTCCTCAGGTTGTGACATATATTACGCAGAGGTGTTCAGAGACATGGGGCCCCATTTGGATAATTTCCGCCCGTGTACACCGTACGATGGAAAGTAATGTTTTGACAGGCATCAGTCTGTCTGTCCACGCGGGGGAGGGGGGCGGAGATACCCCAGTCTCTGATCCCAGATCCCCTCCCAGCCTCTGGTAACATGTCCTTTCTGGGGGTACCCCTAGTTCTGTCACTGGTCGTGTCCATTGTATTGTTCCAGATACCGTCTGGCGGGAGGACACCCACCAGGACAGGGGTACCCCTATGCAGGAGGACCCCTCGGGCAGGACAGGGGGTACCTCCCTGCTCCTCCCCGACCAGGAGAGCAAGTGATACAATGCCGCGGACGGTACGCCTCTTGCAGTTTCCCGCAGGAGGACATTCCTGGTGGATAACAGCAATCAGAGGAATTGTATCTATGTGGTAGGTTTGCGTCTTGGAAATTAGAAAAAGGTTTTGACCATTGTGTAGAAATTAAACTACCAAGGGACCTTAGTTGGCTACAGCGAAACCTACCATGTTAGACTTTGCTTGCACTTTTCTTACCGGAGTTATCGTATGAGTGAATCCAGTTTTCCCTGAATGCACCTTTGTGTTACAAATGTGTTTCAATTCATTACCGCCCGCATCCGAAGGATGGGGAAGGTAATTGTTTGAGTCATGTTTGTCAGTTCACAGGGGGGCGGGTACTCAGCCTCAGTCGGGGGGGGGGAGTACTTAGTCCCAGCTGAGGGGGGTACTCAATCCCAGCTGTGGGGAGGAGGGATACTCAGTCCCAGCCAGGGGGGTACTCAGTCCCAGCCGGGGGGTACTCAGTCGCAGCTGGGGGGTACTCAGTCCCAGCTGGGGGGTAGGGGTACTCAAGCTGAGTACCCCCCCAGTACAAGTCCGGCTGAGTACCCACACTGGTACAAGTCAGGCTGAGTACCCCGCAGTACAAGTCAGGCTGAGTACCCCCCCATACAAGTCAATTTACAAGTCAGGGTGAGTACAGCCCCCCCGTACAAGTTGGCTACGGAGCGGGCGGTATGCCTCTTGGGTTCACACAGGAGGACGTTCTTGTTAACCATATTTTGACATGCAATTTTTCAATCGAAATTGTTCAACAGCAGGCGCAGGAGGATGTGTCCCAATTTCGATGACACCGTTCATCTTACAGATGAAACATCTTTTGTATTCAGACTAATCGAGTTTTCTATTAATTATGCAAAGTTAACAACGTTGCCAACAAAGGCTTACACGAGGGAAGAGGAAAATAAATCCAGTAAAAATTATTGCCTCTAGTGGGGACAGCACCCAGGACTTCTTGATATGCACTCTAATGCCCTACATACGTTGGACAGAAGATCTTTGAACTGATCTTTGTGTCATGCACTACTTAATTTTTTGGAGTTGGATCAGTTCTAGAATCAGTAGAGCATGGCGTTACAAAGCTCTCAAAGATTCAGACTGACAGCCAGATGTCAACTTAGCACATGTTGCAAGACATTAGAATGGCTTGGTACCCTACTTAATCTTTTATACTGCTACTGGCGCTGGATAATATCCTTCTTACATGAAAAAGTGACAAACACGCATGTCTTAAAGGCCGATCAAACAGGGAAACAGGCCGTGAAATCCATCTGAAAATGTGGCAACATCATAGAGATCTATTTAACAAAACCATCTGAGTCCAAAAGCCAATTGGTGCACCAACAAAAGTCAAGTTAACGATTTGAGACTTTCATATAAATTTCTGGTTTTGGACCACAAGTTCAACAATGTGGAAGTGAACACTTGCAAAAAAACGTCAACTACCGTGTATAATTGGCACAGTTTATTCTCTATTTCGAATGAAATAAATACAGACGATATAAGAGAATGTTTGAATTGATATGAAAATCTTGTTTCGACAACCCTCAAGTAGCACTTGCCAAGTTATCTCGGACAGGAATGCGTGGCAGAAGTCTCAAATTCAATCCTCATTGGAGGTAATCGAGTTTTTCGTGAATCAACATGGGTATCATTACTGTCATTTCTGTCAGAAATGTAATAAATGATGTATCATCAAAGGTTTGAATGCAAACTTTTGTGAATGGTATCCAAATGTTTGTGATTGTAGAAGAGGCAACAAACGTTTGAATGAAAAGCTTTGCAGTCAAACTTTTGAAAGCAAACCTTTGCGCAATAACATGCAAACCTTTGGATAACAGTTCTAGCAAACGTTTGGAAATGAAAGGCCCAAACATTTGATGTCAGCACTAAAGTCGCAAATGTTTAAAAGATGACCAACAAACTTTTGATGTGGCAAAAGATTTATGTCATGGAAACAGGTGAACAAAAGGTACTGAGGAATTACTTTTACATATACAGAAATTGATCCTGATTGTTCAGGTGCAAACTGTATTCCAATTTATCAAAAGTTGAATTCAATATTTCGGATACCAGCATTGAAGTTCTGTATGATTCTACTGGGCCACCGTAGCAGCTCTGTGGTGGTGGTTGAGGTACTGGAATCTGATTATTTCTTGGATCTGTCACGGGCATTAAACGCTGCATCTAAGAAACGAAATATGAAGTGTATATGTGGCATTTCAGTCAAGAAGTCATAAACCTGGACAACTACTTTTCTAATCAAAAAATGACAAACAATATTTTGGCTGAGGCTTACCAAAACATTGTGGCTTCCTAGTGGTGCGCTTTCTGAAAAATTTAATCATTGATGGCTACTGTATATCATAGTAGAACATGAGGTGGTTGTAAATTATTGGTTTGACACAAAATGAATATTCTTTGACTTGTTAACAAAAATTGTTAAATTTCAAACACATACTTACAAACAAATTTCCATCCATCACCTGCAATAGCTAAAGAAAAGTAAAAGAAATGAAAAAGGTGATGTTGAACATTTTGTAAATTGTGATTAATGCATGAATGTTATGTGCTGGAGTTGAGTATATTAGGAAATTGTATAAATCTACTTACCCTCAGTGGGATTTCTCTGTTTTCGTGGACTTTCATATCCAGTTGGTAGGTTTTTGTCTGCAACATATGTTTAATAACAAAATTGATTACAGGAATACAATTCATTTACTATCATGTCACAGCTGCAGATTGGAATTCTGACAATGGGAAATTACCTCTCTTAATTTTGTCAGTTTTCCTCTTCAGAGGAATTATTTTAGCCACAGAATTGGTCGGTGGTGTTTTGCGCTTTCTAGAATTGCGCAAATCCTTCTGATCAGGAACAGTACCCACAGGGGAATCCGGTTTATTTTCTTCTGGGACTGCAATTAAAGTATATATCCTTTCTTATGCATTCTGTACATTCTGTAATATTTTTGTCAGTGAAATTAACATATATTTGTACCTTTAGAAGGAAATACCCTCCATTGAGCTCTTGGTTTTGACTTGGATTTTTTGTTTTTCTTTGATTGTCTCTGGTTGCTTTTGCCACTGTCTTCAAAATCATCACTTCCTGAAGCTGGAATACACAAGGAAACATGTGAGCATTTAAATTATAATGCATAAAAATTCCAAGGATAACTGAATTTTAACTGAACCTCTCATGCGCCGTTTCAATATATTGTTTTTCTGATCAAGATCAGCATGGTTCACATCACTGAGTGGATAATCTGGAACATCTGAAAGTGAAATAAAATAAAATTAAAATGCTATTTTTGTCGGAACAGAATGTCAAAAATATTGTACACTCAGTGACTTATAGCTACCATCCTCATTGTCTTCTATCCTCAGCAGTACATCCTGGGACGGATCATAGACAATACCTGATAAAAAATAAATGAATACAATGCAGACTCATGAAAATATTCCTGTAATGTAAATGAGAGAGAAAAAGTACTGAAATAAATTAATGTTTCTAACTGTTGCGGCAGTCATAGTGCATGCTGTAGTATGTCTCATCAAATTGCATCTGCCTGAAAGGAGCTGTGAAGAATTCCTCATGATAAAAATCTGTGGGAGATTCAGCAAAACCGGTTAATGTTTCCATCATCCCTGATGTCTTGAATTTTTCCCATATCTGGCCTGAACCAGAAACAGTGATCTGGCCTCTGATTTCCAGTACAGATATGTGGCCACTGCTATTTTCAGTGCTGCCTACTTCTGATGTGCGACCGTTGTACATGTTTGCCAGTCGAACTGTGTGGAAACCCGTGCAGACAGTTGAAAACACACTTGATTTAATTCGTCTTTTCAATTGATTAAGACTCTGAAAAATTAATTTTATTTCCGGAAAATGTAGTTAGATAATTATTGTTTAATTGCAGGTAACAGAATAATTTTAAAAAATACTGAACAGCCAGTAACCATGTCTGCAGGAGTGATGCGAGGAGCCATGATGTATGATGTTGAATTTATAATTTTGTACAGAAAATCCCCTAGTCTCCTGTTACTTCCTGAAAAGTCAGATCGAAAGTGAAGATTTTTTTTCTGAAGTGAATGGCATCTTAAAAGATTGTAGTCAATACGGGTGAGTCCACTTTAAATGGATCAATTAATCAGTGGAGATCACTGAAACTCAAAGGTTTGCCTTAAAATATATGTCAATTTAGCCAAAAGTTTTTGTTACGATTAATTTTGCAGATCTATATCATTGACTTCTTCCTGGATAATTTTTAAAAAATGACAAAGCAGTACTCATGTTATCACAAATGGTTAATAGCAAATTTTTCGTTTCGCCAAAAATATAATCCATAATTCATATTGTATTTTAGTCACTTCCAGTTCCATATTTCTGCAATTCAGTTGTGGGTGCTTTTCAGTAAGTGTTTAATGTGTAATTTTACCATCTTCATGTTACTTTACGATGGCATGAGTAAGGTTTGACAAGTAATTAGCGACCATAGATTGCACATATGTACCGAATGTGGGAAGTAAGTGCTTGTTGACGTCGATATGCAGTGTTAAAAATACATGTATTTCTGAAATATTTTGGTGCTGACATCTTGTAAACAAAGTGAAATTTTGCATGTTGAAATAGCACGAAATTTGTTTGCATAGTGTCTGTCATCTATGATAAGTTTTCTACATGCCAAGTACATGTAAGTCTGCATGGTTTACAATAAAATACATACTTGCAGGGGTTAGTTAGCTGAGGAAGTTTCATAATGTCAAATCCAACTAAACAGCCAATGCTCAAAGCGAAGCGCAAATTCAGCGAGGTGTCACAAATGTGAGTGCTTATTTCTTTGCATGCTGTGCAGTCCGTTGTGGAATTCTGTCACTGTCATTGGCGTTAATTTCTTCACTTTGACTGAGCATATTTTTACTGCACAGGGACATAGATGATGACAACCAAAAGTCGAAAACAGGACAGACAGGCCAGACAGCTGGAGCATTTTCTGCTGGATCTGCAGGGTCAGGATTCATACAGCCATCGCCGTATTGGTTTGGCCCCACTGCACCAGCGCCAACTGCTGCCAACAGGTTTCCTTTGCCACCACCACAAGTCCCCACTGCCACAAATCCTGCAGGAGGAGCATTCGGAGGATTTCCCCAAACATCAGCACATCCAGTCCTCAGTCAAAGTGAAGGGTACGTAATTGTTTACACATGTTTCTGGTGTCAAAAACCAAACAAACGCCAGTGGACAAGGATTTTTGGAAATGCTGTTTGTCATGTATTAGATGAGCCACAGTTATGAATACTTTTGTCAGCTGTTTGCTTTTTTAGGTTATGTACTGCGATTGCAAACATGAATGTCACTGACAATAATTAAATTGTTTTCAGTGCAATGTTTTCACAACCCAAGAGATTTCAGACGAGCCACTGGTCACTGCAGCAACCGACCCAGACAAACCAATACATGTCAGTACCGAACAATAATGGTATCTGCAGGGACGTACCAGTTAATGACAAACAACTGCAAGACATCGTGACAATTCTACAGACACCGCAGACCACATATGGTGGATTTCAAGGTCAACCTTCCCTGGGTAGTCTGCCTTCAGTGACATCTGCACACAGTGTGTTTACCACCCACTCTTCGCAAGCGTCAATCGGCAGCTCATCAACAGGAAAATACAGTGGTGTATTTTTTTTAGGCTCTACGTTTTCCTGCAATATTACCAGTTACTGTCAAGTGAATTGTTTTCTTTGCCATGTGAAAGATATGCATTTGTCGGTGTTGTAGCACTGATTTGCCAACATTCCTCAACCAACATCTGCAAAGCCAACAGAGCCGAGAGTAAATACTGAGATGCAGGCAGATGCTCGATCAACAATTGTTGCGTTATCAAGGAGAAGGTAACAAAAGGATGTAGTTGGATGGAAAGGTGATTGTACACACATTACAGATGTCGATACTGTTCACAAGTTCATTTTGCCTTAAGTTTGCAATACATCAGCTATTCTAAATATTTTGTTTTTGTTCTTTATTACTGAATCTAACATTTAATCATAGGTATTAAGTTTTTGTCAACAGGAAACAGCTGACAGAAAAACAAGTGTCTACAGTCAAATGGCTTGCAGTCATGACTGAGACAAAGTCTATCAGTAACTGGGAAAATTCTTGACAAATAGCAAAACTTGTGAATTAGGTACATGTGTCATAAATATTAATAAAATTGATGTCCAGTCAATTTTATTGTATTTTCTCAAAAAGATGTGCCTGCAATAAATTTCCACACTCATGTATTTATGAGAATATCTTTGATATTGGACATACAATGTAACATAAAATAAATTTTATGTGCAAGACTTTTATGTGTCAATGGATCAAAAAGTAATACATAACTTATTTTTCACAAGTAAATCATGGCTAACTAGTTGACCAGAATTAATTTTTGATTTTCAATGTGAAATCTTATTTCATATGTTATTGCAGTTTCACAGGACATGCAAACAACAGATCCCAGTGTTGATTCGGAAAATACATCTATTTCAGTGAAAGAACATCAACATGTCAGAACATCAGTAGAAAATTACTGTGGAATGACAGATTATTGTGAAACGCAGAAATGTTACAATGATGTAACCAATAAACCCAAGTCAGGTGTATTAGGAAAATTGATAAGAAAATTACTTCATTCTAAACTTTAGTTTCCATTTTTAAATCATTGTATACTGATATTGTATTGGTCCGCAGATTGCATGGATTTGAAATCTATGGAGAAGCGACATTTTGGCATGAAAAGAGATAATGTTTCAATTAGTGCAAGTACTTTTAGGATTGTGGACAAATATTTCCATCGTTAGCTTGTCATTTATGGAAATGGCTAAATTTAAGACCTAAAAAATATTATTCTGTGAGTGAGGCGGACAATTATCGTAATTGCTATGTATGTACTATTTACTCAAGACAATGCATGTCATTATATTTGGTTTATATTTTCGGGGGTTTTTCTTCAGTTCAAATATGTAACTAAGATACTTTAAGGTAACAAACAGGAACATTGGAAGTCACTCGTAAGGAATGCGTATTTTTTGCAGGCATGGATAACATCTCGATTAAGAATGTGTGCATGTTGTCTGTAAAATTTATTGCATGAATAAAAAAAGAAAAAAAAATGGAAAAAAAACAGAAACAAACGAATTGGGTTTCTTTCATAGAAGAGACAGCGGAAACGTTTTGAGATAAGTAACTCATGAATGTGTAATGAAACACATGATGACATCTGTCATTCAAACATGCGACCAACAATCAAATTTTGGAATCGCACAGAAATTAGACCCATCAAATTGTGTGTCAAAGTAAATAAATGGCCAAAATCCCGTAATTCTTAATATAACTCAGAAACTATCTTGAAATCCCACACATATTCCACATGGCTATTGCACATTTAATGGTAAGAAATCATCATAATGTCGTGTTCCCCATTTTGGGTTATCACTTCAACAATGTCCTTGACATACTTAAATCAAAACAAACAATTGACAAATTAAATGTAGAACGATGCCACCAGCTATATTTCTTACTGAGATAATTAGAAAATTACTTTTCCTGTACAAACTTGTTGTTTTCTTACGGATCTGTCATGGGAATCAACGTAAAATTGCTTTGGATCACCATATGACAATAATTCTGGGATTAACACGCTCTTTCTTTGTTGATTATCTCAACTTATTGCACATTATATGGCAATACATGAATCTGCGAGTAAAGAAATGAAAACTGTCCAAACCACACATGTTAATCCAGAGGATGAATGGATACAGGTACTTTGTTCAATTTAATTGTGAATCCTCTGCACTTGTTTCTCTTTTTATGGGTTTTGCAATGCACAAATACTTTCCTACAGTGAGTGAATAACTTGTGTCCTAATACACTATTCAATGTAATGTCATTTTATTTAAAAGGGCAACATTAACTAATAATGATGTCTGGCAAAATTTACAACAAAATTGGAATGACTTCTTTTGGTTAACTGGAGAGACACCCACAACACTTGGCACATTATCTCGGGAAATTCAGGAAAATTTTGAACCTTTCTATCGTTGTCACAGACGACGCTCACTGAATTTTCGGAATCAGGTGAAGTTCCATCACATTTGTACAAAAATTTCAATTCGGTAAGCAAAGCATACCTCATCACATTTCTCACTTATGTATTGCACTTTTAAACAGATCCTACTTTGTATGATATGGCTTCATCAATACCCAAAGATGTCAACACTTGCTACCCAATTTGGAATTCCTCTCAGCTGTGTTCACAAAATTATTCATAAAATGGTTAAATACCTTCATGCATATCTAGTCCCTCAATATATAAAGTGGCATTCAATGAGAGAATGGAGAAATCTCAGAGGTTTCTATCCAGAATTGCCCAGAGTAGTAGCAATTCTGGACTGCACACCACTGAGAATCAGTATACCAAAAGATAACATATTTTTACTGCTTATGTAGAATATTTTGGGAATTTTTCAAGTATTTTCTATTGTGCAATGTCATATATATTTTCCTTCAAGGAGTAGTTCAGCAAATTTATTACAGACATGACAGACACTGTCACTTCTTGAACTGGTTGGTGATTGTGGATGTCCTTGGATTTATAGTTTTAAATAGGCCTGGATTCCTTGGCAGGGCCCATGATAGTACTTGTCTACTGTGAGTTGAAAAACATTAACATTTTATTGAAAAAGTTTCATCATGTATCAGAAGTGTTAATGGTATTATGAGAGTAATGTATGTTTAAATTTTCAGTGATATAAATTTACCTGTACTACCACAAGGATTACTGATTATGGCAGATCAAGGATTTGAGCATAATAACCCTGTTATCATTTTGCCTCGTGCAAATCAACCTCAATTGACTGCTTTAATGAGGAGGTAAATGATTAACATTTCATTGCTTTATGTGCTGAATCATACAATGGTGAGATATTGAAAAGAAACTCTTATTACTCATTTCTAGGACATTTCGTTCAAGAAGAACAATGATTGAAAGATGCTTTGGGATTTTAAAGAATTCCTATTCTGCAACTGGTTGCAGACGTTTTCGTAGTAGATGCTATTTGTTTCCAATCATTGCTAATTTAACTGCAGCCCTTTATAACAGACGTCGTATAATATTCATGAAAATGAGAAGAGAGACTGGATATTTCTATCAGTAAACATTTCATTTACTCATTATTTTACATTCTCACCATATGACTCTGCCTCCGAAACGTTATTCATTTATGCTTGGGCTGTTTCAATGCTTCAAAAGTTTGTGTAATGGTCTGAAACTTTGCAAAGGTTTGATGACAAAAAAAGATCCAATGATGCGTCTGATCTGAATACACAGACAAGAAATTGGTTTAAATAGTTTGCACTTTGTAAGTCTCTGACGACTAAAATGGACTCATCTGAAGTCACAGATATTTCCCAAGCCTATAAAAGGCACACATTGCGTGATTCCCAAATCACTTGACATTATTTCTTGGCATCTGAAATATCGTCAAAAATGGCTTTGAAACCTGTTAATTGGTCTGAATTACTGGAGAAAAAATATAACTCCTACACTGTTGAAGTTGAGGCATTTTTAGAAACTGCTAATGTTTCAAAAAGTACTGACATCTCCATTCAAAATATCTATCAAGCCATAAGAAATGATGATAAGGCCGACAGCAACCTCAAGTTGTTGTACCATGAAACTATTTATGGTAAAAACAAAGAGGTAAAGTTGAGGATCAGGAACAGAATTGCCAACTTTCGTCGGAATTTACGGTAAGAATTTTTGTATGCTTTATTTCTTACTAAAAATATTTAATTCAGAAATGTACGAAATGTTGTAATCTTTATCATAAATTAAACAACAAATTTCCATTTTTAGCATTCATCCCAAACTAAAGAATTTAGACATGATACATGCCCCGGACTACTCCAATATGAAACTGGATCAAATGGAAAAGAAGCTGGAGAACTGTAAAAAGAATAACGCAGCCATTGCTAAGGCTATGGAGTCAGTCAAATTAGAAATCTATTGTCAATTACATGAACACATGTTAGCCATGTATTAGGATTTCTTATTCTATTGTTGTAATTTTATGATTTCAGGGAAGAATGCAAATGCAAGAAGAAGGAATTCCCATGTATTTTTTTTTCTTTATTGACAATCTTTGATTCCACTAAATGATGTCATTCACATTGAATTATATTTCTCGTTATTTTAGTGAGCCAATCCTCTGAGAAGGAGGACAGTGCTTCTGATGTTGATGAAGATGTGAAGACATGAAAGAAATTGAAGCTGGGTAATTTGTGCAATGTTCCCCACCTTTTATTATGGCATAACGGTTATATTTCTTTCTAAATTTCAAATTTATTACATTTCAGATGAGCCAGAAGTTATCGCAGATGGCAATTTATCGGACAGTGCATTTGATTTCTTCTCAAAGAAAGGTACAGTCATTTATCATTTATGTAATGAATGACTACTTGCAATGTACTAATTTTATCATCCATCCCTACAATTTGTTTCTTCAGATAAGGCTGCGGCTAAATCTGCTGATCATGAGGACATAGCTGACAGGATCACTGATTTCCAGCAGCAATATGCAGCCAAGGGCAAGAATCCGACTTTAAAACTGGAGCCTTGAGGTAATTGCATCATTTAGGCACAAATACTTTTAGCACTGTAAATAATTGTCACATTTAACAAATGTTAGAATTGTTCATTTCATTTCAGATTTTGTTTTCAATGATGAAGACGTTGAGGCTGCTGTCATTCAAGAGTCTGTTGCAGATTTGCATACATATGAAAAGGATAGGTTGGTGTGATTGCCAATCAAATATCATTACAGATTTTCATTTCAGTAACAAGTAATACATTTCACGTGTTGAAATTAATTTGAATTCTTTCAGTTCCTTCCAATGAAAAAAATTGATTCCACGATCAACACCTACTCACAATTTGCCAATGCCGAAGAAGTCACAGGCCGAACAGAAGTGGGTACTTGTATAGAAGTAAATAAATGAGGAAAGTTTTTCTTACATTGGTTAATGTAAATACTACTCTCATGTAATTATTTTTCAGATTTGATGACATGATGAATGCAGATATTGGTGTGAAGGGTCAGAAACCAACAAAGGAATCAAAAGACATCACTGATCCCAAAGGGCTGA
Organism: Haplosyllis leylae; assembly: GCA_038406175.1. Classification (NCBI taxonomy): domain Eukaryota; kingdom Metazoa; phylum Annelida; class Polychaeta; order Phyllodocida; family Syllidae; genus Haplosyllis; species Haplosyllis leylae. The sequence continues at coordinate 3,643 of JBCAUG010295417.1, read as the reverse complement.
TGGCAGACAAGCCGAAGTTAGTAATTTGTAATTTATTTCATATTTATTTCCAAGCCACTTGTGATGATTATTTTATGAATTTTTCTTTCCATTTAAAAGGGACCCAAAACCAACACCTTCAACTTCTGACTCGAGCCAACTTCAAATTGATGGTCTCATGACTGCTTTTGATCAAGGAGCTGCAAGGTATTTATTTCCATGTCATAAAGCTGTTTCAAATTGTTTCAAGTACACATTTGATTGTATTTACTTCATACTTGAAAGGATTTTTAATTTATTCTCTTCAGGTCTGTCCAGGATGATGAAATCTTAGCTCACATCAAGAAAGCCACTGAGTCTGTAAGCAAGAATAGTGTGGAGCAGACAGCCTATTTTCGTGCATTAGGCAAAATCAATAATTAGGACATGGACAAATTCCGCAATCAGGTTGAGGCAGAGCTCACTGCATCTGTCGATACCAACAAAACAGGTAATGTCTTAACATATTTCAGTTATGGACATAATTTTATTTTTTTGAAAAATATTACCTACATCCTATTTTACAGATTAATATTTTCAGAAATGTCTACTGTGGCTCCAACATCAAACAGTGATGATAATGCTGAAGCTGCATCAGTACCACAACAGCCTGATTGTACTACCAACACAGACAACAATGCAGAGGATCTTGACAAAATGTACGATGGCAAAGATTTTGAGGGTGATGGTCTACCAGATATAGAAAATAAAGATTCGCAACCCCTTCCATTTGAGAATGACATCATTCTTTGTGATGATGCTCAGACCATTACCATGTCAGGTTCCGACGATGAGCCTCTAGTTAGGGATGATACACCCTTCTACGCCAACCAGGAAGAGGATCCGGAGGTGGCACGAGCCATGTTTAACGAATTGTGGAATTAATAAGTTTCATATTCAGTTTCAAATTACTCTGCGCTCATCACTGTAGCCATAGTAAATAAACATTTCATATTGTTTTCAAAATATATTTCTATTTTGTCTTTATGGTAATTGCATCAAGATATTAATGATATCAGAATAAATAACATATGCGCACACAGCAATCTCGACTACACATAAAAGTGTTACGCAAAAACTAAAATATCAATTCCAAAATCATTACTTCATATGCTAATGCCCTACTGAATTACAAATCTTTATGTTATCACACACCCATACAATCATTACAGTACAATCTAACATCACAAAATTTTGCGTCAATCAAATTACAATAATGCCAGAAATGACAAGAATGCCAGAAATGACAGAAATGATCAAAATGATGATTCACGAAAAACTCGAGTATCTCTCATCACAAAATACTTCAGATATCCGGTGGTGGTCAGAGTCATTGAGGTATATCAAAATATTGTTTGTTCTTCTAGTTCTCGCTCATTGTGAAGACAAACAATCCATTTAAATTATTTGAAATCAGTAGTGACACGCATATTTTACAGATTCCAAAAGGAATATAGATACCAAAAGCATTCTGTTGCAAAACCTACACTTCATTGATCATAATTTAAAATTGTTAGTCATACGCATATTTTACAGATTCCAAAAGGAATAAAGATGCCAAAAATATCATTCTGCAGCAAAAGCTACACTTCCTTGATCATTGAGATTGCCTTTGCAAAAAGGGTCAAAGAAGGGAATGTGGACCTGCAACTGGATGATGAATTGGAAGCCGCGCTGGGGACTTTCAATAACTTGACTTGGCACATATTCAAATTGCGACAACAGTTACGTACTGTTTCTTACATAGGTAAAAATACAACCCGTTTTAATGAAACTGAACTTCAAATTTTACGAGAATGGTCTAATTCACGGAAAGAGCTCACGGCAAGGTGGCTGATCACAACTTTACTGACAAGAACCGGTGATTCTTTCCGAGAGCAACTGCAGTACTTGATCTCCTTGGCAGGACCCAAGGCTGATGTCTTGGTGCATTGTAGGCAAGGGAAAATTCCATGTAACGAGTCTTATATTAAACAATTTCTTTCAGTAAATCACTTGAGTTGTCACATATATGATCCCAGAGAAGGGCATTCAATTACAGAAAGCAATGTACAGGGCATCAAAAATGGTGTGACATTTGTTTTTATGACTGGATCAAAACTTGTAGCCTCCGAATATGGGCAACATAACTTATGGCTTCTGCCAGGGTATAGGAATACGTTTGAAACTTCTGCTGGAAGTGAAGGTGTAAGAATGATAATACACTCAGCCAAAACAGCACCATATCCTGACTTACAAGGAATCGATGTTTCTCCAGGAATGGCAACCACCATTGGTGTAAGATCAAAGGAAAACAACAGGCTCGCATACCCGTATGGTGAATGTGCTACATATGACATCGAAGAAGACTTACTGATTAAGTCAATAGAAGATAAACACATTTACAAGCCTTCCGGAAGTACCGGAATATTGAGTTCTGATTATTCAACAATACAATGCAGAAGTAGTTGTTTACAACGGTACTTTTGGGAAGAATGTGGGTGCTTGGTGATGTCGGAAAAAATTCCTTTCTTCAACAGTTCTCTTTTGTGTGGTCAAGAGAAAGGGGAGATACTGGCCAACCCCGAACTACATGGATTTGAAGAATGTTTTGAATTGGACAAAATGTTGACGGAGGAATGTAGAAGTCTCTTTGTAAAGCTGTTCTCAGATATTCAATGCGTGCAGAGAGTACTTGGAATGACGGACAACGTTCCACAAGATCATGAAGAAGACGTTTCTTGTCAGTGTCCAGTACCTTTTAAGTCTTGGGAATATTTTCTGACAGTTGGAGCGTCTCGATGGCCAAGTCCAGGGCCAGAATTGGATGCAGCATATAACAGAATTGTAAAGAAAACTGTCATTCCTTACTTCAAGAATCTCAACAGCTCACTGGCTGACGGTCCAATTGGTTACCTTTCCAACGAAAGCAGCAGGCAAGAGATAATGGAAAACTTTGCACGAGTCACAGTGTACATAGAGAGCATGCGAGTGGAGAAAATTGAACAGATTGGGGCGTACACTTTTATTGACTTGATATCTGATATAGGTAAATGACAGTAGCCATACAACTTTGTTTTGTAAGTCTATTAGACATTAACATGAATTAATTTCATAACGTTTGTACGTGTCACTGCGGTACTGTCCCAGAAACATTTAGTGTGTTTTTCTCATTTCTATTGCAGGTGGGCAGTTGGGACTGTGGGTAGGAATTTCTGCCATTACACTATGTGAAATTTTTGGGTTCCTCTCACTTTCTCTCCAAAGTCTTTGCACAGGATCATACAAGAATAAAGAAGAGAGGGAAATAGACGAGGCTAACGAAAAGGATACCACAGAAAAGATGTTTTAGCAATTTTACCCGACACATAATATTGCAATAAGGTCGATGATCGTACAACTAAAAATTCCCATACATTTCAGTGGCCTTTGCATGCAAAAGAATTTACTGAGTTGATTAAATCAGTATTAGCATTGACTTTATTCATCCATAATTTTTATTTTGATTGTCATAAATCACAACTAGAAACGTAGTGTAAATTATATGTTGAGTTTAAGGAACAACCACAGAGGATGCTGTCTTTGTTGCTTCAGACCAAGGTCAGGGGGAAGGCCACAATGACCGAGGTCGTCAGACCGCGACTGA
>JBCAUG010295306.1:0-17684 GCA_038406175.1 Haplosyllis leylae | reverse complement strand
CCCTGGGCACCAGCCTAGAATGATTGAAAGTTCAGCAGGACACTGTTAATTAAGGCCCAAACAGTGTTCTAAAAATAAAACAGAGGCTCCAAACACAAACACTAACTGAGGCATACAGGATACACAGAGGCATACCACCCACTGCATAGCAAGTGCTTGCTCTGCTGTCCTATCCTAACCTGACCACTGGGGAGGGGCATGTGGCAGGGGCAGGGTACCCCGGGGTAACCCTCCACCATCCTGACCTGGCCAAGGGGATAGGGGAAGGGGTGGATACCCTGGGGTACTCCCAATACCCCCATCCTGACCTGGCCATGGGGGGAGGGGCAGGGGTGGGGTAGGTACCCCTGCCCCCTCCATCCTGACTTGGCGATGGCAGGGTGGGGTGAGACAGGGAGGGCGGGGTGGGGCACCCCCTGTCCTGACCTGGCGATGAGGGGGCGGAGGGGGGAGATACCACAGGGTACCACAACAGACGAACGCCCGTGAAAACAGTACCTTCCCATCGTACTACGTACGCGGGCGGTAATGAAACATAAGAAAACAGAAAAAGGGGCTGTAGAAAAATCGATTATATATACGAGGATTTCTGGGCCAAGCACATTGCATTTTGAAAAAAAATTAATAACAATAGTCTCTTTTTAGGCAATTCACTAAAATAGAATTAATAATTTTCTTGTCTGCATAAATTGAATATGTACACCAACAACAACATGTACAACATTTGCATAGAAACAAGATGGAACGATTAAGGAATTGTTGAGCCAAGTGGTCATAGTGGCCACCAATTTTTTTCCAAGCAGCTATTTTTTTAATTTGAAAAAAGCATGAAAAATGAAGTTCGTTTCTGAAAATGTCCCCTTTCTGCCATGTCGTACTGGCAGAGGTATAAATTATGTAATCAAACAGACCCATTGATTCATAAAATAGAAATCCTTTTCAGGAAGGGAGCCAATTAATTGTGAGAAAGCCTGCTGGTTGAGTTGAGTAGGATGAAGTATTTTCAACAAGTAATCTGGAAAAGCCCGCATTACGTTAATTAGCTCATAATGAAATCACATTAATCCTTGGTACATTCAATTATAGTTACGTCCTGCAGACTGATGGCCATCTTATGCAGATTTTCCAGGGCATTGGAAACATGTTTCCCAACAAATTAGTGGAGAGACAGTTCCCTCTTGTCAAATGACAAGTGTAGAATAGAAAGACACATAATTCATTCCCAGGTGATGGTTGCATACCTGTGTAGCATTTTCATTTTCATTTGTCCGGTATCTGGCTGACCGTACTTGTTCAGATTTTCTACTTGTCTGTATCTCCGGGGTTTGTGAAATATGGCCTCACGCCTTACTGTGTAACCTACTCTCCATTTTGTCTTGCATAATCACCTGTCAGGTAATATCCAACGTTTTTTGTGGCAAGAAAACCTTTAATTTTGGAGAACAATGAACAACACAATGCATCGAAATATTTGAGCTTTCCCTAAATGGAACAGAAATTCGGGCAATTCAGCGAATTCAGGGACATCTGATAAATCACTGAAATATCCTCCTGGTGCTATGATAGCATTCTGGTTACTTAGGCAAGAGATGGCAGGTTCGAATACCCCTTTCGAAAAATATTCTACAAATTTGATTCTACAGAATTCATTTCGGAAAAACTCTATTGATTCCAATTTTTTCTAAGGGGTGTCTTGTAAGCATTCATATCATAGAACCACTTTTTCAATCCATTTAGTTTCTTTGACTCATTTTTGTGACGAGACTCTGATTTTGAACTTCAGTAAAAAAACTTCTATTAAACCCATCTCTCACACACATAAGACATAATCACAGCAGGAAATAATGTTATTAAGCGTAAATAATCTTCTATTGTTTTTTGTGCCTGTATCTTCCAAATTAGCAGAGGAGATCTTTTATCCCATTAAAAGTTACACCTTTCACAAAACGCCAAAAACGAGATCTCCATATCAATTTAAATAAGCATATAATTTCACTGAAAATAGAAACTCATTATTAACAATAATCGCTCTTTAGGTTGTCCAATCATTTGTAAGAATACTAATTCACAATGCTATTTTGTTCATTTACAACTCAACAATGCTTGGTCATTGGTTAACTGGGCGACCATATTTGGCGATAATTACTAGTCATGAAAATGTGTAAAATTTATGCTACATTTCTAATTTTCTTTTGAAAGGTAATGTTAAAATTCATCAGGTGTCAGGCATGCACTCGTTTTTGTACTAAATAAAACAAGGACAAGGAAGTCCTCCTGCGTGAAAACGCAAGAGGCGTACTGCCCACGACACAACCATTCCTGGGGGAGGGGGAGGGGGGTACCCCTATCGTGTTGGGGTGTACCCGTCTCTTGTCTGGGTGGGGTGAAAGGGTACACCTATCCTGTCTAGCGGGTACCCCTATCCTACTCAGGGGGAGGGGGTACCCCCATCCTGTCCTGAGGATACCCTATCCTGTCCAAGGGTACCCCCTCTGGGAAGGATCTGGGACCAGAGACTGGAGTATCCCTGGAGGGGACATGGGGCCAGAGACTGGGGTCTTTTCCCCCCTCCGTGGACGGACAGAAACCTGTGAACTCCCGTCGCACTTAATACACGAGCGGTAATCAGGAGACCAACAGAGCACACTTTCAAGATGCATACTTTAACATTTGATCCTTGTTTCACATTATTATTAGCAATTGAAACAAAGGTACACACCCAAAAGCAAAAATTATGACAATTAAAATATAACAAGGAACAATATAAATATCTCGAATCGATTGTACATGAATATTTTTAGCAAAAACTGAGAACAAAATTTATTCTTGAGGATTTTAAGATCACTGTTCAAACTGCATACAAAACTCAATTTAGGAATGGAGGATGTCATGGATCTCCAGATCCATTAATGTCCAATAGTAATAACAAGTAAATTAAGCCTCCATTAGCCTGATTAGTTCACTTCATGCTTCATGCTTTACCTTCTATATTTATCCTTCAATAGAAGATTGACTAATTCACTGAGAAGAGATTCATATCACTTTGATTTGTAAGAACTTTGTAAGAACTGCTTTAGAAGAATTAAAAAGAACAAAAATGAACTATCAATGAGTTTCTACCTGCAAAGGAACTGTCAATGAGTGCACAAAAAGATAGCCATCAATGTGTGCGCAAATAAGGAACCATCTATAAATCATCTATAAAAATGAACCATGAAAGGAGCTGCCAATGAGATGAATACATCAAAAGTAACTATCAGTGGGTATATTAAACGGAACAATCAATGAATGAAACAAAGTAATTTACCGATCTCAAATTCTCTTATTTGCAGGACAAAATTAACATTATTCCCCGTCGTGGCCATAATACTGCTAATTCTAATGTCTCTGTTGTCAAATCGATTTTTTACATTTCAAAATGTCCATTTTAGGTCATTCAAAAAGAAAATGCCGCCTGCAATTCGACATATTTGTTTTATCAGTAATTTAAAGCTATCCCTCAGAAAACATTTCGAAAGCCGAACATCTGAAAAGACAGTTTTCTATCTGGGTCAGATCTCAATTGGAAAAGGTAAACTGGCAGGTTGCAAGTTGTAAAAATAGTTTAAACTTCGTGCAGCATTTCAGAAGAATCCCTGGACCTAAGTTCTGGAAGTTTTTTTTCTCATTTGCACTTGCGATTTAAAAACCTTTTTCCAAAGTAGCACATATATATATGTATGCGTGTATTCGATGTCATGACATCTGCCTTTATATCTAGCACAAAGACATTACAAATGTCTTAGGAAATGTTATCCTTTGTATACTACAAAGTTTGGTGCGGATTACATGTAGGTGGTTTGTAATGAACAAAGTTTACAAGGGTATGTAAGTGGGACGATAAAATAGTGTTTCCTTTAAATGAAAGAAACTTTGGAAACAACCTGACATTATAAAAATTAAATGTTTTTTCGAAACTTGTTGACAAACTAGCAGTAACTTTATTGGAGGTGTATACTTTTAAAGTTTAAATTGTTTACCTTGGCAAAGAATTACACAATACGATACACTTTCATTTCACTGATCTCCCGAATACATTTTAGGAGAAAAAATTCAAAACTGTTCAGTTTAGCAAACGTTTGATTGTGTAATTTTGGTATCATGACTGTAACTTATTCGATTCGAGTTTTTCCGTAATTGGCTTTAGAATCTATAGATTCTGTAGATTCTACAGAATCATGAGAGAATTAAAAAATCCAGTAGCAAAATGTTACTCCCAGTGGGAGTTGAACCCAGGTTCAATTCAGGCCTGCGTTCAACTCCCACTGGGGTAACATTTTGCTACTCTATTTTTTTGTTTTCTCGTGAGTCTATAGAATCTATAGAATACATCTCCATTTAGGAAAAACTCGGTTGCCCCTGAAAACGAATGAAGGTGACTCTGGCATGGTTTCTGGTGAAATAGCATACTGTCATTGGAAAACAAATACCAAAAGAAATTTTCTGTAAAATCACATCAAAATTAGAAACAATAAAAATAAAATTAAAATAAAAAAGTTGGGCTCTCATTATATATTATTTCAAAAAAAAATTCTGGCCTCGCTTTGCTCAGCATAAATTTCTTTTACATTCTTCTAGTATCACTCTGCTGATTATTTCATATTTCATCTTCTTATATGCATACTTCTATATTATATTGACTTAAGCCATGAACTTTTTTGTCTGTAGAGATTTAAGTAAATTATTTTTGCATACATTACTGCACAAAAAATGTCTGAGAATTAATCAATATTTTTATGTAAATTTGTTTTGAAATTTCAATGATAGGTGCTCAGGTTAGTCAGAAGATACATATTTTGAAGTTAAAAAAACCCTTTGTTTTCAGACTAATGTAGCTGCACACTAAACCAATTTGGAAGAACAAATTTGTCAAAATGTCCAGAAACTTTTATATTGAAATAGATATTTGATAATGTGCCTACATAAATGTAAGTGCAATTATTTGAAGAAAAAATACCAGGAAAAGTGGGAGAACGCATATTTGACAGTTAAAAGTGCAAGAGCTTCTGGGGCCCCAAGTGGGTCCCAGACCCCCATCTTTCAGAGTAACATAACTGTAAACTATACCAAAGGAATAAACGAGATTCTTGATTTTCTCGGAAGAAGAAAATGACCTCTGTCAAAATGGCCCAAATATTGTTTATATTGAAATTGATATTTTTTAATGTACACACACAAATATATACATTAAGAAATTTGAAGAAAAAGTACCAGAAAAAGTGGAAGAATGCATATTTGACAGTTAAAATGCAAGCACTAAAGGTAAGCCCTGGACCCCCCCCCCTATTTACTCCACTTTACTTCACTACATCAGCAAAATCTCGGAAAAAATTCTGGCCCCACCGCTTGACCAAATCCTGGATCCGCCTCTGTAAGTTCTCCATTGTCAAAGAAACAGAAACAGAATGAATAAATACGGAACTGACCTATCTAATTAAAATGCCAATCTGACATTGACGCCAACTGCAATCTAATTTGATAAAATGTTCATGAGTTAATTTGGAAGTATGAGTTTTTGTAATGGCTTCTTCACAAGGTACTGGCAGTTGAAATCGATTTCTTCGAGGAGATTATCTTCAGGATTTGGACGCCCCGTTTGACTTGTCACCTTGAAAATGGAAAAGTGTTGGGCACAGACGAAAAGAAAGAATTGGCGTATTGGGTTTTTTTTTTCAATGGAGTCAAAGGAAAAGAAAAAAAACAAGGAAAGAAAAGAAAGAAAGAAAAGAAAAAACCTTGAACCCTCTACAAAACGAAATATAATACTTCTATTGGCGAAACATACTTAGAGCAACATTTCCGTGAATTTTCAAAGAACATTACGAGGCTTTGATCTTGGAATACATGCTTCTGACAGGTGCTTGTACACTTTAATGAATATTACATGTTTGACAGAAGGTGAAGAGACCAGTTACTATTTCATCTGAAAACCAGGATAAGTCTATACATTTTAACATTATAATACATATTTTATGTTCATTTTGGGGAGGATGTGGTTTTCGTTTCCTCAAATGTTTTCACAGAATTCAGTGACAATATTTTTTGTCATAAATATTATTCGAACTTGCAGTCTCTTGTGTAAGAGACCAAAATGTTACTTCAACCATCAAGACAGAGGTAACAGACAAGATCAACAAATTCACGTTTCAGTGGAGTTTTCTCTAAACGTTTTCACTGAATTCGCTGAATTCAGTGACAAAAAAAATTAAAAATTAAAAAATGAGCACTGTGGGGTTGGAACCCCAGATCTCCTGTTTAAGAGACAGAGATGATACCACTAGACCACAGAGAAACAGGTAACAGAACAGATCCTTATACTGAACTTAATTCATGCCTCAGTGATTTTTCAGATTCTCTGAATTTGCTGAATTCACTGAATTCGATGAAAATTCTGCTCTATTTAGAGAAAACTCCAGTGATTTATCAAATTCCCTGAATTAGCTGAATTTGTGTTCCAAACTTTCGTGACCTTCCAGCCAATTGGCGTAAGATTAACTTTTCATTTAAGAAACATGAAGTTGATGGAAATTTATCTAATTGGTAAGTTGGGAAGATTGCATGCGCAGAGAGACAATATTTCTTGCATGATAACTTTTCTTAAAAGGCACTCAAAACAAATACAAAAACCATCTCATTTTGGTAATATTAAATGGAAAAAGGAGAAAAGAAACTGCTTTTTCTTCAATTACATTAAACAAGTAATCTTGAGCTGTGGAGGTACTTTGCAAAAAAAAGCGGATAACCGATATTATGCAGTGTCACATTTTCTACTAAAATGGGGACGATGCACTTTTTCGACAGGGGACTTTCCTATTTCAGATATTACAGAAAAATGAAGAGTAGTTTCATAAAAGTGATTAGTTTCTTTTTCAGTACTGATAGTGGGGATGTAGTGATTTCTTTTGGACCCAAATTAGAGAGAAGTGTCCATATCAGCCAACTTCTTTAATGATTTTATTGCCCACTACCCTTTTGTCATTTTAACAGAACAGAGACGACTCCAAATGAAATTTTTATGACTAGATAAAGTGAGGTCTGTCACCAAGGTAATTATGTAAACATATTGAGCATCATCTTTTATTGAAGTTCTCTCACGAACACATATAGTCTGCAAAATAGTGTGTCTGGAATAAAGCATTTTTTATTTGTAACTTATTTGTTGAGGTACTATCTATTTGTCCATTTCAAAGAGGCAATAGATAGGAATAGCTATTAATATATGGCCTTTTAGACAGATAACCACACTTTTTTGTATTTTGTTTGAACATATTGAGCAAAACATGAACCTGTGGCAAGCTTAGTCCTGTTAAACACTGAATATCACATATCATTTATTTTGGTTGAATTCACTGTGCACGAAACATGAAGGACGTTAATTTTAAACACTTTCCAAGAAAAATAACATCAAAATTGGAATGACCTTGATATTTTTGATCCACACCTTATAACAATAAAACCATGTAACCTGAGTACAGAAAGCTATTACACTCTGAAGATGTTTCTCCAAAACCAACAATTATCTTAATAGAAATGCACTTTGACATGGACTCAGTTAATCTGTGAGGCACACTAACTGGCTCACGTTTGCGTTTTTCAGAAAGATTGGCCAAAATTATCTGGTGCACATCTGTCTGTCGTGTCTGGCCACCAGGAATCGCCATTGATTGTGATCGAAAAGATACCATGATTCTTTGTTGAATCCATTACCAATCTAAAGTAGCTGTAAAATTGATTGTGTAAATTTAAATTGATTTATTGATGGAATGTGATACATTAGTCTTCTTTATTTACTTTACATAACGCTAAGTTCTCCCCAAAACTGAATACTAATCATCAATCTCCCGTCATATTCACTTTGACAAATTACCAATATTTGCAAAAAGCCTTTTAACATCTCCATTAGTTTGATTAAGTCTATTACATTATTTCGTCACAAATGTTTCTTCTTAATGGAGAAATTTCTCAGAAAGTCATTTATCTTTGGACCAGAAGAATAATCACTGATTCCGATCACATTGCAGGTGTGATGTTCTTCAATTTACACCTCTCAACAACATGGTCATTTACCATAGTCCACTCCTATGTTGTACTCAAGGTTTTGTAAAATTTCCAACTAATCAATTTCAAATATCACATTTAGTGATATCTATTTATCAGTAATAGGAATAATGGAATTAGACACCAACCAACCAATGCTTTGCTGCACTCCAATCCTATTCACTAAATTTGCAAACTTGTGAAACAAAGAATTCAATGGGAGTGTTTGCCTGGAATCTCGGTACAGTGTATCCTAATTCTCTAGAGCTATCCTGATGGAAAACAAGAATATCTTTTACACTTTTAATTAAGCCACATGAAAAGTCTTTCTTAGGTTAGGACAAAATTTCGGATTATGCGCATTAAAAAAGAGTGCAATTTTGGTTCTTTTCGACAGTGACAAGTGGTGAAAGAAACTCACTGGTCACTTTGCATAAATTGTGAGCATTTCTTGATATGTATCTAGTTAAGCACGCAGCTCATTGAATAAAAAGAAATGAGTTCGTTTCTTGTATCGTCTCAAGAAGCAATCTTTTCAAGACCACACTTCATCTTGTTTTTTAAGTAATCAAAGGAATCTTAAATGTGTATTAACAAATCATTGTGTGCGTTTGTTCAATTGAATTTGTGTATTGATAGAAATCTCCACAATCGGCACAGAGAACCTGCCAAGAGCTTTCTGAAAGCAACTGAAAATTGCTTTCCTCTCGACAACGTTCTCAATTATTTTTTCCATTATGGGAAATGTATACCTTGGGATTTTGAGCGATGTAAGCGGAATTCGTGGAATATAAACGGCACTTCTTTTTGTTGAAAGTTTCCGTAGAGTTAAACGAAGTGCTGTTTTGGTTGAAAAGATAATTTTAAAGGCGCACGCGCGCGTGTATGTTTGTTTGCAAGTGTGTGTGTGTTTGTGTGTGTGTGTAAGTGTGTGTGTGTGTGTGTGTGTGCGAAAGGTATTGTTTGAAAGGTATTATTTTAGTGTTATAACATACAAATAGATTGGAATGTGTGTGTGCGTATGTGTGTGTGTTCGTGTGTGTGTGTGTATGTGTGTGTCTCCGAAACAACGGTGACCGAGGAAACTTTTTAATCTTTATTTCTATTTGGTTTAAATTTGGTCACTATTTTAAACTCAATTTCAACATTAAAAAGGAAAAAAGGAAATACTAAAACGATGAAGTTTCAGAAAACGAATGTAAACAATTGAAAGAACGCATTGTTCAAAATTTCACTATAACTGTTCTGTTCGATTTATTTATATTTTAAATTAAGTCTTATCTTCATTAATTGGGAATTCAAGCTTGTGGAAGATTTTGCTCAATTTCAAGTTACGCCTGATTAACGAAACTCCTTTGGTGAAAATAAAATTCGTCTTCTTTATCCGGATATGTCATTTAAAATTGTAAAGAGATTCGGTTTTTCCCGTGGTCGTCTCAAGATTTACTGTCAATTACGTAAAAACTGCAAAAGTAGCGGAAAATTCAAATAATATTATACAGGTCGGTATTGTCTGTGCAGTTTGATTTAATCTGATTGATTGATTAATTTGATTGATATTCTGAGTTCTCATTACTAGAAATTATCAGAAAGTGCGTCTTGGCGTTTTCAGCAAACAAGGACATGTAATGCGCCCCGCTTTGCGAGACGATGGTTAAAACAGATGACGTGCATTTGTATGCGCCGGAGAATCCAACCAGCATAAAACCAGCATTAGTCTCCCTGCTGAATGTTGACATAACCAGCTGTTAACCCATCAAGGAATTCAGTCTTTAACGTAGATCTATGCTGTTTGTCCTTCATTTACAATTCCTATTCTACATAATGTCTTATTACAGAGGAAATGGAAAAGATATCGCTAATTTCAGACAAAAGCTTTACAATGGAAGTTTATGGTTATTTGAAAAATTGTGAACCGTGCAGCCTGCAATGGTGACCTTACAAAAGTAATTTTTGCAACTAAAATTGCAAATTAGTGTTGTGATCAGAGTGACATGGCCATTTTACAAGTTTTCAATTTAGAAGTAGGTTAAAAATGACAAAAACAAGCACATGCTCAGAAAGTTCTGAATAATGTATTATCAGTAATTCTGACAACTTAAACTTTCTCCACTAATTTCTGACAAGGTGTCAGAAATTATTGACTTCAGTGGACTTTGTGGACAATGTAACATTGGGAGAGTCAGAAATTACTGATTGACAAAACATGCTTGAACTGATTTGAACCAGTTTGTGTGCAGTTGTCAGAAATTACTGATTGATAAAAAAGTGATGGTTGAACAAAATTTAAATTTTCTTTTATTCCTTGGACAATTACATAAAAATATTATTTGGTAAAAAATTCCACTACACAAACCTTTCAAACTATGTAATAATTTTCCAAGTGGATGTTGAGATGTCTGAGATATTTGCAGATTTTTCAAGGGACAAGGGAAAAATCCTAAAAAAATTCTACCCATTGGCTTCAATAGGTCAAAAATTACTGATATTGTCGTTTTAGTCCAAATTGGTGATGTTCAGTGAATTGGAGGAAAAGAATGACTGGGACAGGTCGGAATATAACTTTGAATCTGCATGGTGTTGTTGATGAGAATCTACTGTGTAGGTCAGTACTCAACTCTGAATCTGCAGGGTGTTGTTTCTGATCAAGTTTGTATCTTCGACTTCAAATGTACACAGTAAGATCTAATTTACTCTCTCCAAACACACACTCAAATTAAAAGTGCAGATTACCATAATAACATTGATTTTGGATTCACATGTTCTAAATTTATTTTCATTACACTGGTTGACAGCAGTAGGGAGCATCCATTGATTCGCACCAAAATAATCCCCCAGGTTTCAGCATGTAATACTATGTAATTAGATGGCATGGTGTACTCGGAAATAAGGTACACAAGTTGTTTTGTAATGATTCACAAAACACGTATGTACGTCAATATGCAGGTAGTTGAGTGCAAAAGAGGAATCTTACGCTTTTTCTATCAAAGAAATGTCGTATAATTCTGTTACTGTTTTTCTATTATGGTATACCCCAATTGAGTTTTAACTGTATGTTTTTACTGAATTCATTGACAATTTTTTTGTAAAAAAGATTATTCAAGCCTGCAACATCTTATGATTGGTGATGAGCGTCATCTATTTTAAAATTCTACTGTTGTGGCTTGACAGATGAACGTTCTTCCATGGGTTCATGCATAAGAAAGCCAAAGATCAGGGTTGGACCTGGCAGTGGGACAGATACTCAGTTGACTTTGAGGTCACTTCTTCAGATAAAGCAAATTAATGAACTGTGGGATTGGCTCACACCCTTCTAAGCTATTACAAAGTATAAATTACCCAACTGCAATTTAGTTGAATGCAAAAGTGTCCACAAGGGTGCTTTGTAGATTTCCCAGACATCATTGTCTCCTGATGAGTGGCTAATTAACCTGTCCTGTACCCAGTCAAAGATTAATCTTGACCCACTGGTAGGATCCAGTTCCTTTTTAAAGGATCCAACTGGGATTGTGATGTCAAGATCCTACATGTACAAAAGTACCTTTTTGGTGTGCTAATTTTTTGGCACACTGCAAAGAGGATTGAACAGTTAGGATGTTTGGGTGCTGTCATGATGTTGTTCCAATTGTTTCCTCCCGGTTGGACATGACCTGAACAGATCATGGCACAATGCATGAGGAGGAGCTTTTTTTTTAAAATACCCCTTGGGGATGAGTTGCCATGGCAGGTCTCCAAACACGTGCTCCCTACCCCCATTCTCCTCAGTTTAGTCCTATTCTACCCATACTACAACTCCCTGAGTAAAGTTCAGAAAATACTTACACTTTTTGGGATATCAGAAAATACTGCCCAAAGTTTTATAATGGTCGTCTATGAGAATTTTTTTTTTAGTTTTTTGTTCAGTTTTTGAAGTGTATGGAAAAAACTATTAGTTGTATCTTCAAATACTTAGTATATCCTTATTTCTGATACTAAGGAGATCCAACTGATGTGGAGCTTTTTCAATAATTATCTTTATTTAAAATTTTAAGAAAATTATCTTTTTGCTAGAATGATATATTCAAAAAAGCTCCACGTCAGTCAGATCTCCTTAGTATCAGAAAGTATTTGAAGATACCACTAATAGTTTTTCCCAGCCACTTCAAAAACTGAACAAAAAACTAAAAAAAAATATTCTCATAAACAACCATTATAAAACTTTGGTCAATATTTTCTGATATCCCAAAAGAGTGTAAGTATTTTCGGAACTTTACTCAGGGTGTGATTGTGTAATAATTTGCAACCCAGCCTGGGCATGTTAGAATGAATCACCAAGCCTGCTGAAAATTCTTGGTCTGAGACAGCTCAAAAGGCATTGACGTGTTAGAATTCTTCTTATGTGAGTACCTACATTACACCAACTAAGGCCATAGGGTCTAATACAATCCTGTGTATAAAGAGATTAAAGTAAAATATGATTGCGTCAAAGATATTCAGCAATAAATGAATATCTTAACATTAAATATGTTTCATAATTTAGACAAAAAGTGTTCAGAAAATACAAATTATGAAGTTAAATGTCATGGCATACCCCTGGCAAAAGAAAATGTATCAGTAAGTTAAATATCTGAAGCACTATTGCGTTCAAAAATACCCAAATATTTTTTATGTGAAAATAATAAATAACTTGTAGAAACACAGCACGAACACAAGTTGGTATTTTGGAAGAAAAGGAACCAGAAAAAGTGAGGGAATACATATTTAATAGTTAAAACAAAACAGCTTGCAGGGCCCAAGATCCAAGTCAATACTAGCTCTCTTTGCTTGCATGATTTCATTGCACTCTGTTGGTAACATTTTACTACCTTCCGAACACTAGATCCGCTGGTGGAAATACTGGTAACCAATGGCGAATCCAATCAGGGACGCACCCCCTCCCCCTTGGTCCAATTTTTTTCTTCATTTTCATGCAGTTTTTCGGGAAGATTGACCACAATACAGTAGTAAATTTTCGCCCCCACCTTTGTGGCTGGCGCCCGCTCCTCCTCTGAGAAATCCTGGATCTGCCACTGGACTAACGTCTACATTAACCCTTTACTTCTCTGTATCACTGTATTCAGGAGTATTCTTAATTTAGTGAAATGAATAATTGTTGGGCATGTATTTTTTCAAAAAGATTTAGAACACAACCAAATCAATGTGAAATTTACCAACACTTCGTTTCAATGCGTCACAAAATCTATTACATCATGTTTGTTTATTTTTCGTGGCCCAAGTTCAATCCTGTGGCTTTCAGACAGTCAGTTTATGGTAGTTCTTTTGGGCCTGACATCAAAGCCATGTGTTCACTGACAAAATGTAAACAGTTAAACCTCATTTAACATTTGCTGTATCATATTGATGGGGTTTTCCCTAAATGATGCAGAACTTTCACTGAATTCAGTGAATTCAGAGAATCTGAGAAATCACTGAAGCATGAATTAGGTTCAATTTTAGGATCTTCTCTGTTACCTGTGTCTCTGTGGTACAGTGGTATCATATCTGTCTCTTACACAAGGAATAGTGGATTCAAATACAACAATTTTTTAAAATTTTTAATATTTTTGTCACTAAATTTGCTGAATTCAGGGAAAACATTCAGGGAAAACTTCAATAACATGGTCAGTGGTCAATTGCAAAGCATATTTACAGCCAGTGGACCCTGAAACTTTTGGGAGACTTGGTAGCACTTCAAATTTATGAAAAGTATAAATGATAAATGGAAAGGGGATATCTCTTCAGATATTTTTGTCTGAAATATATACATTTGAAGCAGTTTCAAATCTAAGAAAAGTTAAGTTTACCATTGATTTCAATGGAAGGTTAGGTCATCTGTGGTGCCATTACTCATTAATCAGCTGGTGAATGTTGCTAAAAATTTCACACATGTCTCAGGACATTCTTCTCAAGAAATGACTTACGTTAAATCATTGAACGGTTAATCCCAAAGAACTACCTTAATGAACACCAGTAGGATTGACTTCATGTAAACAAACAATAACACGACTGTTCAGGCACTGGTTTTAAATTTCACCAAAAAAGTAACTAAAGTTCGTTGCACAAGTTTAGATATGCGAAACAGGTTATCTATACTTGATACGTCTCTTGATACGGTTATTTTAGGTAGGTTCCGTATACGTTCAACATACCAATATCTGCATGTGTGTGATTGTCTCGGTAGGCTGTATTGATAACTCTAACTGGTGATGTATCTGTAGAGTAGACATTTATTGTAGTACTTCTGTTGGTAGTTACAGGTTCATAGTGCAATACATAAAATCATGCCAGACTGGGCTAACAAGTATCTTAAGTAACAAGTATCACAGCGAATGGTGCTCCCTGGTGGAGGATGCTCAGTGGGTAGATCACTCAAGTGTGACTGCTGCCCACTTCAGTCGCTTCACATGCTCGGGATTATGGTTGCTCGGTATTTAGACATGATAGACCGGGGTCGCTTAGTGCTACCGGATTCTGGCTCTGACAATACTATTTTTGGTGAACCAATCAACGAAAGGCCGACTTCAAAATCTTTTCATGAACCCAGTCTGAAATTTGGGGAGTAGCCGTGATTCTTACAATCACAGGTTGGATTCAACTCAAGGTACTGACAAACAATGCAATTTTGTTTCTATGCTTTTTGAAGTTGGGTACTAAGTGGAGGATTAATTTTTCCATTCAAAAGAAATTTTAAATGTTGATTATATACCACAGGATAAAAATAACTCCAATTGCCATTGGTCATTTTCAAAACTCCCTTTAAGCATCTAGATCTATCTAAATCCTGTTGTAGATGAAAAATAATTTTTCACATTTTAGATTATCAAATTTCCCATAGAAACCAGAAATTATTGAGTGAAAATGTCAATGTAGTGTGTACTTTGATTTGAACCCAAACTGTGTGTCTAAATTTCCACTGCAGAGTGTGGGTCTCGAAATCGAACACATTGATATTCCGAAGTCAACCTTCGTACATGTACTGGTATGCTAATGGGGTCGTGGCTGATGCAGGAAAAACATTGTTGAAATAAACTTTGAATTTGAATTTGTTTGAGGTACTGAACCAGTTATGTTTAAATCGGGAACTTTTAGGAAATACAGATCAATATATTGTTCCAGATGTAAATTATTGGAGACAGTGGTTGTGTGGAGTGTGGTGTCTCTGTGCGCCTTGGTTTTGTACATGGAGAATAGGCACCTTTCTGTACAGAAAGCTACGTACGACAATTACACCACGTTGTTAGAGCCACGAAAACGTCAGAATTTCAGCAACGTAACGGAGGAATTAAGTTACGACAGCGCAGGTACGTTTCTGAGAAATCCGTTCTTTTAAGGCTTGTTCACACTGTGACGACAACGACAACGGAAACTCAATAATTTTTTTTCGTTAAGAATGGGTTGTATTGGTTCCTGTGGAACTGTTCACATTGGGGACCTGCAGTAACGGTAATGGCAATTGGGTTTTTCACGATAAACGATCTGGCAGATCCAAATCTTAGTTTCACCTCTTTGTTTTCACAGTCTCCAAGAATCTAGTAATATGTTTGGATTTGAGCAGAGATCGGCAACATTTGTAGATCTTCAGCTGTGACTTTTATGTTTGTTATAATCTGAATACTTAAAATTTATTTCTGCCAGATATGCCAGAATTTGCCAGATCACCTATCGTGAAAAATAAGATTGACATCGTCAAATGGGTTCTATGCCCAATTTTGGTGGTAATTGCAACGACACTAAAATTAAAGTGTAGTTGCTGTCGCAATGTGAACGAACACTGTATCTCTACAG
The DNA here is from genome assembly GCA_038406175.1 of Haplosyllis leylae. NCBI lineage: Eukaryota > Metazoa > Annelida > Polychaeta > Phyllodocida > Syllidae > Haplosyllis > Haplosyllis leylae. The sequence continues at coordinate 1,805 of JBCAUG010295306.1, read as the reverse complement.
TTTTTATGTTCAGAAATACAAATCCTATTTGGATAAATTTTAAAAAGTAGTTGCATCAATATCGAATCAGCATCAAACTTTGGATCAAGATGTGCAGAAAAGGGGGGGCTCTTTCCCACCTGCTAGCGGACCACCCTGAGTGCCCACGAACCAATTTTTTCTCAAGGACTTAGGATTTCAGGAAATTTGGCAAACTCGTATGTTGACCTCGAATCCCAGAGGGTTGACACTTCTATGTATTAATCTACTGGTTTAATTTAAATTATTAACACATTCTTTTTTGACTTGCACAGAGGAGGATACTGGTGTGGATGAGGATGAGGATGAGGATGAGCCGGACGATCCGGTAGGTAACATTACCTACTGGCAAAGTTCGCGTGAACGGAAAGGTCTCATCCCCAAAGCAGGTAATCCTTGTTAATTATATCTGTCATATGTTCTTTATTTGGAAATATGTTTACTTGAAATAAAAACTGTAAAATGAACAGTTTTCTTTAATTTACCTCAAAAATATTTAGGCTAAATTTTGTATGATATTAGGTCTCCCAACTAAGCAACATTTTGATGTAAATGATACCAGAGAAATAAAAATAACTATTTTAAAATGTAATCACATTGAACACACTTTCATTATTATTCATTATTTGAAGCGAACATAAGAATTCCTCTTAACATGATTAAAATTTAAAAGGTTTAATTGTTTAATTGAATCTAAGGTCGAGCAAGGAGACTTCCTCACGCACTGATCATTGGAGTGAAGAAAGCCGGAACGGGTGCGTGTCAACTTTTGTTCAAATATGGCAACATTAAATCAGCAGTTCTGGCAGATCCTTGAGATGTGAAATGTAATTTTAGAAAATTATCAGTTTTTTTTTCAAAATAAGTGACTGACCTTTGCTGGAAAATATTTACCTCAAGGAATGTATCAAACCTTAAAAGGTAAAGAGTGGAAGTTTCATTCCAGATCTGTCAGACTTGCTCATCGTAAAATTTCGAATGGGAGTAGACAAAGGCCTTTTGAAAGCTGGATAATTATTATTAATAATCATCAAATATGGCTGCCAAATCAGCGAATAACCTTTATTGTACCAAGTATTGTTGATGTGTTAATGAACAAAATAGCATTGCAAATTAGTATCCGTGCAAATGATTGGATAGCCTAACGTGTAATCGTTGCAAATGAATTATTTTTTTTGACTTGGAATCTTCCTAAATTTTCTTAGTTTTAGTGGAATTTTCTGCGTTTAAAATTTTTATGTTGATGTGTCACAGAAAAATTGGTATTGAGTAAAAGTATAGAAGATTTTATTTTCAGAGTCGTTGGTTAATTTCTTGGGGATTCATCCCAAAATCAAAAGGGCGAAGAAAGAGATCCACTTCTTTGACCGGCGGAAGATGTACAGGTAAATAGTATCAACAGCCTGCGGATACGGACAATGCCATCACAAATGTTCATAATGGGAATTTTTTTCTTTTTTTGTAAATTTTTGAAAATGTATTTGGGAATGATCAAGTGTCTAAAAATAATTATATTTTAAATTTGAACAAAACGTGTAACGTTGTTTGTAAATTCACTACTGTTCAATAAGGACAATTTTGATTTTGTAAATTTTCCTGATTTCTGTTGGGATACCACAACAGTTGTACTGTATTATATTTGAATGTTTCTATTTTAAATTATTCACAAGAAAACACACTTTTGCCAAGTTTTGTTTCTTGAAATTAGTCTCTGACAAAGTTCGTATCCGTAGTGTGATCAACGTCTCGTCCCAGCCAAATTGCGAGTCTAAGTTCTAGGTGGGGGC
>JBCAUG010295195.1:2088-17684 GCA_038406175.1 Haplosyllis leylae | reverse complement strand
GATTGTGTGCTGAGGAAATAAAACTTTTAAAATTGAACAACAACTAGTTACTTTCTTTTCACACAGATTTATTAAATATAATTCTGAATAGACTCTGGAATCCGGATATAACATAATTATGAAGACACCGTTCGAAGCCCCTTGGCTAAAGAGCCAGAGAAGGGGAGAAGAGAGTGGGTAGGTAGTAGAGTATGTGTTTTCAAATATGGACTTCATTTTGTACACACAAACGTAACGAGTCAATAAAGTACGTTACATTCGACAGTGCTCATTTTCCACCCTCGAGCCCCCGCCGGCTACCTACCCAATCAAACACACAGTGTACACAGGCTATCCATCCATCCATCTACCCCAGCGGGCCTTAGTAGGCAACCCGCCCCTCCCTGTACTTGCTATCCGTTCCCTCCAAACGAAATGTCCAAAAGGAAATTTGCCAAAAATCCTGTTTATTATCGGTAAATGATGATTTGGTACGAGTGAATTGCCTCTGCTACGGGGCTGATGGGCTGGGTAGTCTCAGGCAGTGTACGCGTCATTTACCGTAATCAAGTGACCTGCAGGTCCGGACTTCTGTGAAGGAAGGAATAACATTTTTCTTTGTGAAGCCAGCGTATATTCACATTAATTAACACAACCTAACAATGTGATCCAGAAAACAGAAGAAAATCTGTGAAAATAATCTGTGTACTCGTTGGGTTTTTGTCAAGGGACCAGAGACTTGAACAATTGAGAGAAATCTTTAATGAGCGGCCTCGGTCGGTTAAGTTCTTGTTCCAGCCCGTAGTTTTAAAAATTAACTCTCTTGAACTGCAGTGTAAAATATCCAAAAGAATAAAGGAAATATCCAAGAGGATGACTCTCAATTACTGGTGTACTCATTCTTCTGAATGCAAGATTTTCAGTCTTCAACGACTTATTCTCTTTTCTTCTTTGAAAGGAGGATAGATTATCTTATTTCCAGTCATATTCGCTACAAATATAAAATGTGAAAAAAGATTGTTCGCGGTGTTCAATCTTAATTTTTGCTTGGTTTATTGACAATTATCCATTACAAAATTTGACACTGCTGATGGCATCATTTTGAACCACAGCAAGTCCATATATCCCAAAAGCACCAAAAAACTTGTCCACGCCATATTATGAATTGAACCCATGACCCCCTATGAGACTGTAATGCCCGTTATATCCTTCGCTCATTTTACTCGTAACTCAACTAAGCATGTGGTTGTCGCAATGAGGTAACCTTTGACCCTGGGCCCTCGAACATCGCATCAAACGAAATTTACATCGAATCATCAAATCCCCTATTCCCTTATACCAACAGCAAATGCAGTTTCACAATCTTGAGTTGCAAATTGTATTTGTAACTGTATTTTTACCATTTGCTATTCTTGCCCGACTGAACGGCAATTGCCTCGTAGTAAGATCAAAGCCTCAGCAAAAAGATATAATTCCCAACATCATTAGTCGGCAAATATCTCCGATAATTGGAGATTTCTCGTTTCTTTGAAGGCAGTAAAACAGTTATGTCTGCTGATACAGGTCTATAATTCGTAGCGTAGGTTCTATGTTTTTTTCGGCTAATGTGCTTATGGGTTCGGGGACATTGAGATGTGATCTTGTTACTCATTCGCAAAATTGGCCGGACTTTTTTCTCATTACGCTTATCTTGACCGCAATTTGAGAATTCAATTTGCAATTTCTCATCATTGACATAATTCCGAATTGCGCTCTTATTGTCTACAAGGTCACTAGCTCTTTTGGCCCTCCATTTTGTGATTGCCAGACATTGTTTAGAAATATCCGTGGTAACAAATCTTCATTCTTTGAGACAACTGGGCCTGTCTTATGTTGCCTTCATTGAACTTGCGTTACTTCTTCAAAATCCTACGCCACAATTTATCTAACTTTCATATTTTCTTGTTCTTTCCTACACACCAAAAGAAAGGCATTTGGTTTTCGAAAACATAAATAGGGGTGCATATTTGATGCCGTTTTTATTCTTCAGTGAAATGAAACACAACAAGAAGAAAAGAAACAGAAACTTCGGAGGAATAAGGTCCACTTTACACAAGGAAATCCTTAAGTAGAGAAATGAGTTGCACATTATGACGGGTAAATGTTTAAAGCTTCTCAGCCTCTTCAGTCTCTGATGAGGAGGACTTGTGTAAAAGGAAACTCAAATCAAATTGTGACACACTATCAAAGCTTTTTCGTCTTTAATGAGCCAAAGCGGCACAGATTTTCACTTTATCCATAAGAGTCTTAAAACGGTAGGGGGTGGGGGAAAGCCCAACTAGGATACTCACATAGCTCGTTCATATTTCACAGTTCGCGCAAATCAAATTTGCCAAAAATGCTAAATTGTCATTAAGGGGTTGTAGTGTTGGGCAAGAAGCATACAGGCTTTAATGGGCGATGATTATCGGTTGGTGCTGCTTCATCTAACGTAATGCGCATTAAAAGTGACACTTTAAGGTGTGAGAGGCCAGTCGATCTATCCGCTGTGGTGCCCAGGCTCTCGCTTTGCGACGTTCAGGCCCTTTCAAGCTGGCAAAGTGAATTTACGTCAAGTAAGCCTCACTCTAAACTCTAAGTGAACTGTAGGGGAAGGGGGGATTGTCTCGGCACTTTCTATCACAGAAACCAGCTTCTGCCCGTCAATCTGTATTGTTGAAGTTAAAGAGGGAAGTCCTTTCTACTTAACGCTCTTTCCTTCAACTTTGTTTCAAGAGTGTAGAGGTCATTCCATCTAAGTCAAAGTTATATGTAAGGGAATGTATTTTCATCAGCCCAGAAAAAATAAGTCTCTTGTGCAAGTTTTTGCAATTAAACGGTACTTATTTGGGATCATACCATCGCAGGCAGTTCCTTTGTAATAAAACTCTCACGAGAAGTAGATTTGCAAATTCAATTACTAAAAACATCACTTACTCTCTGAAACATCAAAACATATTCAAATTCAATATGCTGCAAACTTTCAAAAGAAAAAGTCCACAAAATATTCTGAATCACATAAATCCCCAAAAAAAGTTAAGACACTACCAATACTATATTTCGTTAAAAGTGTCAAATGGTTGATACATCTGTCACAAATCGTCTCAAATATGAGCTGCATTCCAAGGTGGAAACCCAAGGCTACTTAACATGCAGTGAGGTACATGTTCACGACCTCACTTACTTGTACTTTCATATTTTAAAATTGCATAACATGAGAGTTGTAATGTCTTTTAACCACCCTTGACGAATGTACATTACGGAATGCGTAACAATAAGTCACAGTTCTTTTGAGTGCCTTTGCTGTGGAGATCTGTGCGTTAACTTAGTGAATGTAAATTAAGACACTTTTAGTAGCTTTAAAAGTACATTGTTACAGAAGTACATTTCCTTATGAAGACGTACATTTACTGTGACAGATGCAAGTTTTTTAATGTGTTCTTTACAAGACAAGATCCACGTTTAGCCTCCAGTGCTTTTACTTCCACGCTTTTTTCACACAATTGAAAATCCTAAATCTTGCCTTTCATAAACATTGGTGAAAATTCAGCCGCTAGCAAACAAACAGGCCACACATTATGAAGATTATCTCCCCAAATGTAATTACCAACTTTTGCCGAGAGGTTTTTCAAGAAACAAAAACTTTCAATCTCTGGATAAAAACAATGCTTGGGGCTTAGAGCATTGATTCCCTTAATTTTAAGCCACAGTGAATCTCTCCGCAGTTAAAACAAGTAACTTACGTCAAAGTTCTCACTTCGTATAATAAAATATTTTTTCTCAATATAGCTTGGTAGTAAGAGTTCACTTTATAAAATGGTTTTCCTCGCGATTTTTTATCATTTCATTTGATTTTACCATATTTAGGCTTCAGGTGAATTGTCATATGGGCACAAATAGATGTCAGCACTCCATCGTGATCGTGGAATAAAATGTTAGGACTTGGGCACATTCTCGGCACTTTTTAGGTTAGGACTTTTTCGGCACTTTCCTCAAAACAAGTTCTCTTCAATTAGCTTCAGCAATTAGAAACATTACTTTCAAAATGATCTGGTAAAATTAAGAACTCGCACATGTTGGTTTTCATTGCCACCGATACCAAACTATCACATCTGCGATAACTATGGAGCTTTCTATTATTGTTTGTCATGTAAAATAACGAACTAAAAAATATGGGAATAAATTCTATCCACGAAATTCAATATTTCATAGCTTACACAATGCACAGTTAAATCTATCTTAAATTTGGATATTTTGGTTTCATTAATAAAATAAATAAAAGGGTATTTTTTGGAACTAATCACCTTAATGAGACATTAAAGCCAAGGCAGCTTTGTAATTTTTCCCATTAAGGCCATAACAGTTTCACTCATTAGGATAAGTGAAAGGAAGTGATGTATTCTTTACACTACAATTATACCCTAATCAGCTATAATCATTATTATTTGTTGTTAATAAGTATCACTACAGGTATGGAGTCCTGAGGTGTCGTGCAGAGGAGTATGCTGCAGGGTATGATCCCAGGGGGTACCATCCCTGTTTGGGATGCGTACCCTGGAGGTATGTCATTGGTCCTCTTATCAGCAAAATGCAACCTGGGCTTGTCCGCATTTTACTGAAAATAACTTTCAACAATGACAAACACACCATGTCAGAACTTCCACATCTGCCCCATTTGCGGAAGTGAGTCCATCTTTCCTCCTTTCACAACTGCGTTTTGTCGCAGAAAAAAAACTGGAGTCACAGATGCAGTCCTAAGTAAAGATATCATTTGAAAGGAAAATGTTAAACAAAAGGAATTTCCTTGCTTCACGGATGTCAGTATGAATATATTGGGTGTAATTTTTTCCCATACAACAGGAGCAACAATGCGACGTTTAAATAAAAACAAATAAGATTTTCTCAAAGGAATTTCAAACCAACACGGTGCATGCTAAATTTCCATTGCTTGTTCCTAAAATGAAACTGCAACTGTTAGATCAGTCTAACATTTCAGGGATCCATTTCTCATCACTTTAATAATCTTAACATCTGTATTCAAAGGAGACTATCGTAGAAGAGTATCAGTCAAGAGTTGCTTTTACAATTAGAAAATCCAAAGAAAAAGCATCTAACTAAGTGCACACCATTGTGGTACCTTCTGCTGGGAAATCCGAGTCTGATAGTGGGCTGGGGCAATGATTGCATATAATTACTTGGAGGAACAATACGGGTGTCCGAGGACAAGCCTGGGGCTATGGACATCCTTAACCAATATGTGGGCTTCTCCCTAACCACACAGAGTGCCTGCAGTCAAAAACCATTATCTTACTAACTAACAAGTAAAACTAGCACAAGAAGCCGGATTGGATGACTTCATTAACTGAACGGGAGAAAGCCAATTCCTCTGTTTTCTCCAACTGATAATTTGATAATTTCATTTAGAACCCAGAAACGAGACATTAGATGAAGCGTAAGAAATAACATTTGCTTCCGAGTTTTTTTTAGACAAACATGCGTGTTTTGCCAGCTGCTTTCCTCTGTATTAATTGTGGAAATCTGGATTTCAAAAATATTTATGTATTTCTATACAGATAAGATCAGCAAATCAACGCGCACTTTCTTTGAACGGAATCTACCTTCAGCGGATACCTTGTCTTCCCAGTTATTTCTAATTGATACAATAAGGTAGGAGCTCCGACTACTAACTCCGATGCATTAAAAATCCTCTCTTCACATACATCTCGAAAGGGATAGTTTGAAATTAACTAATTTTTAGGTTTATAACTGCTAATATTCTCTGCGGCATGTGTCTTGAAAGTTGCTAAAATCCGTTGCGGCACCATTTGGAATTCTTTACAACCGCGACCTGCATTGCAATTTGCTTGCCCATCTGTTTTTTTTTTAATGAAACGTATTCCTTTTCTTACATAACGTTAGAATATTTTGTGAGTGTAAAATGGGATTTCTCATACATCTTTCCTGGGACCAAAATCTAAATCTCTCATTCCTGAAGTCAGTCTTCCATCTTCTATTGAGACTTTATCCCACTTTCTAGTTTATAACCCGGTGGTACGGTTCATATTAATGATCTTCGCAACAAAGCCGCCGAGTATCAAAGTCTTTATTAGCATCAAAAGATGCAAAGGGACTGAAAATATTGATATAAGGAAATTAGCTAAAATGCCTAATAAGCCTCCTATAAGGATATTGAAAATATGCAAATGCGTGTTCTAAGGTTTGTAGATAGATAACATGGAATTTCCATTGGCGGCTATAGAGACGGACTATGTCCCCGGGTGCCGCTTAGCCCTACTGTGCTAGCTGGGTCCCCCTGTACTCCCGAGGCACTCGAGCTTTTTTCAATTAATCTCTGCGAAGTGACAGCTCCTGGACATTTGGTTTTTCAAGGCGGCCTTTCATCATCGTGCGTCAGTTGTTTGCTGTCGCTTGAGGCGCAAGAAAAACGCCGCTAAAACGTAGCCGCGGAACCGCTGCGAAGTAGAGAAATAATCCCACCAAGCAGTACCTGAAGACAATTCCGAACAAAACTGCCTCAAACAATCAAGTACACCCGACAGATAAGGCAAGGTCATCGTCCATTGTAGTAAAAACCTACACTATAAAACATCCAGCCCCTCCACTTCTTTCTACTCTCTTTACACAGGGGAAAAGGACCCAGAGACCTAAATAGCTATTAGAAGATTCAGCCCCTGTGGGCTCAACGTCCTTGTAAAGAGCAGAAATTCTCTCCAGAATTATTTTTATACAATGTATCAAAACGTTACAATTTTACCTTGAACTTTCTCATCAAGACATCGGTTATTCTCGTGATGACTTCAAGGTGAACGGAAATATGATCGTTTCAATACAAATGAAGAAGTCAAATTTGTGCAGGAGACTTCGTATTTATTTGCCACATGCAGTTTTAATAACATATCAATTTGAACGGAGCAATACTTATTCGTTTATCATTTTTGCAAATGCTTCAAATATCACGTTAACAGCCACAAATTTCAGTATCTTGTGTCATGTTAGTACAAATTAATTTCTTTCTATGACACGTACCTTTTTCAGAGTACCCCATTCGACTTTTCGATCCAATCCTTGTTAAATACAAAATATCAACATTCACGATGGCAAATAGAAGAACATAAATACCAAAACAACCTTTTGCTCTAACTCCATTCCATAACGTTTTCACCAAGGCGTGCAATAGTTGAGGTACGTTGAAGGTCACTTTGAACCACAAGTACGTCACCACCATAAACTGTACAACGTACATGTTATAACAAAGCTGTGCCAGACAGCATTGGGATGCAACCGTTTTACAGACTGATAATAACACATGCAATGTCAACTTCGTATATTTCAATTATGTGTCATACTTGGCGAAATATAACAACAAAACAGTAATTTGTAACCACATGTAATGTCCACATACACAGTACATTCACACCGGAGTTTCAGCAACCACATCGGGGGCATGCCCATGGAAGGCAAGCATGACAGCATATGCCTGCGGAAGGGGATACAATTGATTCGCTGCTCGGGGTCCAAGTTCGTCAGGTCCAATGCGACCAATGTAGTCGGTTCCTCCGTGGTACTCAGTGTGTATGTACTGGTGTAAGTAGTTTGGGTGTGGAGCGTGTTGGTACCCAAGGCTCGTAAGGAGTTCGCTGTGTCTGTCCCACAGGGTGTGCATAAAGGCCGAGATATTTACCGTCTTGTCTTCTGTGGCCTTTAACTGAAATTATCAAATTAAAATGACGAATGTAATAACATCAATGATTTTTTATGTAAAATCTGCTCGTCACTTCTGAAAATGCCCGAATCAATTTTAAAATAGATAGTGTTTAAAACTATGCTATTTAGTTGTCCATATAAAAGCTGCGGCAGTCTCACAATATAACACAAAGTTAACACACATACAGGTGTCACTTCATTGACCAGAAGTTTCTCGTGAAAAGTTTTCCCATAGTTTGAAGAGATAGATATTAACGGTAGATGTCACCATAGGATCCAGTGTGCCCGACAAAACCGGACAAAATTTTTTTCCACTTCTCGGTGTTTCGCTTTTACCAAGTAGTTATAAAAAACGATTTTGAAACTCAGAAAAACTCGAAAGTTGAATTACCTTTTACGGTCTGCTGGAAGGAATATTTTTGGGCAGTTATGTAAAAACGAGGGTTTAAAAATAAACTTAATGAATCGTTAATGATTGGAAAGGTGTCTGTAACATTACTTTACTCATACGGAGGAACCGAGATCCAACAAACTGAGTGCAAAGTTGGGGGATATTTACGCTTAATAATTTTGGGCGTCTTTAGTAAGACTTTACGTGGGAGCGGTTTCACAGTAAATTGGAATACATTCAAAGCGGAAATATAAAATTGAAGTGACATTTTGACCTGTAACTTCTCAATTGAAATTACATGAATATCAGGAAGTGATGGGATGAAAATTTTGGCAGCTCGAATGGACTCCTCGAAAATGATTTACTATTGCTACCTCTGAAATTGACAGATTTGTTTGGGTGCCTCTTAAATTGAGTTCCCAACAAAAAATCTCAAGAAAATGTAACTCAAAACTCAAACTATAAACAACTAACTTTCATTAAAATTGATACTTACAGCAAACAACAAGCACTCCGCATCTTCCCCCGACATATCGAGTATCGCATGGATCTGTTCAGCGCTCAACACTGAAATGCAATTTGCGAAACTGGTTTAAAGTTGCCCGCCACATAATCTACGGATGCCCAAACGTTTCAGTACGTGTAGCGATAGAAAAAATGGCCTTATGGTCTTAAAGCCTATAAAGGCATCACCTGAAGTAAAACAGTGGTATCGGTGACCCCTCGGAATGTCCCCGCTTTGTTTCCACAGATTACTTTTGTGAAATGTTCAACAAAAATTTGTGAAATGCAACAAACAGGGTCTTATTTTCATTGATAGATATTTCAGTTCATGCACCAGGTCCTTCAGGAAGGTCTTTTGAGTCCACGGTTCTGACATCATGCCAAAAATGGAAAGAACTCTGACCAGTTCAAAGATTTTTAAATTGGCTCAGCACAAGCGGATCTTTGACAAATGTACAATTGACTAGTCAAGTTTACCACTTTACCTTTACACTTTTATTTCTTTCTGTTCTCTGCTTAAACACTGGTTCTGATTTTTGAGATTTCAGACTGTTCTATGATTTTAAAATCTTACGGCATCACGTACATACATTTAACATGTTACACCCAACAATCGTAAAATGAACATGTGGATACCTTGTTCAGCAATTTTGTTGTGACATTTTAGCTTGCATGTTTTACGTTTAAGCATCCCATTGAACAAGCAAAGTTTCCAATTACCTGTACGTGAGTCTTCAAAAAACAATGGTACATGTCATACATTTGTCTGCCATTTACGACAACGCAAAATACATGTTGACACGTACTTTGTTAATTTCTCTCTCCACAAAAAAGTCCCATCTCTGACAGGATATTTAAAATAATTTCAGAAGAAAGATATATGTAAGTAATTTACCAAAAATGTGCCTGCTGTTTTAACTGTTTATCTGTATGTAAAAATACATCCACCAAAAATAAAGAACGCATGACACAATGTTCCGAATCGGTACACTTTGACATAACTTCAAGTGTATCATTTTAAACATTAAACGTTGTTGTACATTATCATTTTTCTTTATCTGACAATTTACTATCGCAAAATGTAACTGCCTGTTGAAAGCAAAAAGAATTCTCATCATCTATGAAGAATATTGTGGGTTTTGGACTCAAATCAACTGAAAGCTCTGTGCACGTATTTTAGCTGCGAATATACCTGATGCATTGCAATGAACTTGTTCTTCAGAGAGTTTTCTCTATCCAAAATTCATCGTTTGGAACCTGGCCTCAGTAAATCTCCACCACTCAATGTGGACTTAAAAATCTTCTCAGATCATAGCCGATTGAGCGATTTCAGTGACTTGCCGGAAAACAATAGTGAATACTCACACACAATTCAGCAAACATTATTCCACACAAATGTCTTACAAACAGAACTCCTGTAACAACAGCTTAAATCCAATCGTCTACGTGGTAAGCATAATTCCAGAATTTAAAATAAAATGTATATCCCACATTTTCTCTTAGCGATCATTTCAGTGTTACTAGTTAGTGTGATTGTGAAAGACTGAGACTTAACTAGCACAACTACCTCGTGTTAAACAGGCATAAATGCACAATGAAGGGTTAGGGGCTAGATTCTCTATTGGTACTCAGGTGACGAGTGCTACAAGCCATGTTTGATTTGAGTTTATTGATGTATTAAAGTAGCGCAGTTAGGGCCTGTTCACTCCGACAATTGCCTACAATGGTATGACTTCACCTGTGGGCTAGCCTCGCGGAGTTTCTGCGAATGTATGGGCGAGAGAGAGATAGAGACAGCGAGAGGGGCTTACGGGGACTTTTCGTTCTCTGTGTGACAAAACCTATTTGACACATTGCCCAAGGTCCCTTGGTGGAAAATAACTAGTTAAAACTGTTTTTCAAGGATATATTAAGTTTTTTCAAGAGACTCAGTAACCCTTAATTATACTTTCAATAGCCAGTTGCAAAATGTCAAATGTCCATTGTGACGTAAGAGTAGAAAAATCCACAGCAGTGTGGTTCTTGCAGGAAAAGTGTCCAAAGGATACAGTGCCCGTGGTCAGGCATCTCCCATTAGTCAGTCAGCCCTTGAACTGCACAATTAACTCTCATTATATTGCTAACAGTAACTGATACAAAATACGATCTTCCTACGTTTTCCCTGGCGGCATTTACATGGTGCTTTTAGCAGTTCCACACAATGACATCCTAAAATTTCAAATTATCAATTTTCAAGTTATTGGACATTCATCCACTCTACCTAAATCGGTGTTATTCTTTAAAATAAATCTACTTTTAAGCTGAAGTTTGCGTGCATTTTTGAACACGAGACATTGTTTATGAAAGGACTTAACATTTTCAAAGGAACTGTTCGTCTGAAAGATTCAGCTGTTCGGACGTCACAAAGACGAATGAGGACCAGATTTAGCAGACAAATAATGCTATCCTCTTCCTTGACAGCAGAAAACACTAAGTATCTGTGATTACACAAATGAAGAAAAAAGGAAATCGAGAAGAATTAACAGACAGAATCAATAACTAGACATGTCGCACAAATTCTCCTTTCCCGTAACTCTTCTGGTAAGAAAAGACTGTTTGCTTTAGAAAATGAATCACCAGAATTTGTACCACAACAACCATATTACTGCAACAGAGGAATTTCATTTGGACATTCGTTACACAAGCACAACATAAATATACATGTATTAGAAATATCATAAGTTTTCAAAATTTCCAAGGGACTTTTTTTTCAACATTAAGTGTAAAGTTTTAGAGACCATTCTGGCCTTTTTCACATTTGTCCCCAAGAAGGATTTTATTTCATTATTTCTTCAAAAATAAAAAACAACCTCAAAAGAAATTACAATGGCAGACAAAGACAAAGCGTTGATTCTAAATATTCCAGTGGACTGCCGCGTCAGCGCTTAAAATTCATTTGCGTATCGCAGTAGCGAAATTAGCAATTCTCATTTTCACAACTCATTTCATGTTAATTGCTGACCAGAACGGTGTAAAATCGTTCAACTACCCGAAGAACCCGACAGCAGGCGAAGAACAAACCCTGATTTGGTTAGGCAAATAAATTTCAGCAAGTCAGGTGGCGAGAGGATCAAACGGACCAACCCAAGCGCACACTTACCATAATCAAACTGAAAGCATCGGTGATAATAAAGCTTTCGCACAGATGAAAATAACATTGTTCACTGAGCTAATTGATAAGTTTTATGACCTCGAGGTATATGCAATATTTCATAGTGCTTTATTTTGTACATAGATGGGGTGCCTGTTATGTCTCACTATGACAGTAAAAACGGAGTGATTGACGGACAGACAGAGGGATAACCGAAGGGTAGGGGAAGAGGGAAAATAGCCCATGGATATGTAAAGGAAATGTGGCCACAGCACAGACAACAGAATATTGTGTCCGTGTGTGTTTCATGTAATGTGGTGGATCTAGTTAAGATAATCAGCTAATTTGGCCAATCTTTGTAATGTTTTTGTTATTCTCATGGCTACGACTTGGTTTGTAGTATTATGTTTATCGTCTACTGGTATACAAGGTTCAAAGAAGAAAATAAATATTTTTGGACAAAAATGACCATTTAACTGCTGATTTCTGATAATTTTAAATTGTGACTTTACATACTGATGGATTCCTTGGGTTGTACTCCTCATAGACATCTAAAGTCCTAATCTGGACACTGTTATTCTCCTTCCTTCTAGCTCAGCCTCTGTGGGTAGAGGGCGCCTGCTGTGCCACACCTGGTGTATGTCCTGCAGGTATCTTACCTCTTCCCCTGTTGGTTGACCTTGTCTCTTGTCCCTAAATGGAAAGTCTGGTTCAGCGAGGGTCTACCTATAGTGCTGTAACAATCTGCCTTCTGTTTGACAAACTGTCGCACAGTCACCCAACTAACATTACCCAGACCTTATCTCACTAACGCATCAAATATCATTTGTCTTCATTATAAGTTTTCTTGCCACAAATTTCTGACTTTAAAGTGTCTGATTCAGTGGGACTACGCGTCTTTATGATGTCGCATTAACATATTTCATGCCTTCCAGGTTTCTTCCCCTAATTACAATAATTAAAGTCAAATCCAGACATCAGACGGAATATTATCAAAAATTCCTTTTTGAGTATTGTGGACATCAAACAGTTCGGAGGCTAATTAGACATTTTGCTTCTAAATTCCCGTCAAAGAGTTTGGTGATATATGGGCAGTAAGGTTTAAAGTGGGCAGGGCAGCCATCCAGCCAGGCATGGTTTATTAGAAAATAACCTGAGGATATCTGTGCATTATGCTGTCAAATTATGTCACAACAGTTCATTGGAAAAATTGATACAATTGCATTCTCGCACAACATAATTTTAAAACTGTGCTCCAAATCAATATTCGGCGGTTATTTGCGTTTACTGCTCATTCCATGTCAGGTTCTGATGAATTCCCACCAACAATCAAATTACACAAAGTTGTCATTTTTCCTACTGCTTTGAACTCTGCAGTTTCTCTCACACACAATGACTTTCTTGTGTTTGCAATAAATTTACTTCTTCAACACGAAAGCTTCCCTTTGTTCTTTTGGAACAATAACAAAGAAGAAGGTTTATTGGAGAGCAATAAGCTAAGAAAATGATTTGATCCAATTGAACCTGCATAACCCGCCTGTCTGTGTGTATTGTACCTAACTGTTCAGACTAAGAACAATACCATCTGATGGGCACTGTGGCCCAGATTTAATTTGGTCATCATGCAAGCTGCCTCAGACTTGACTTCTGTCATAAATGGTTAACCTCTGCGCTTCATTTGCTAGAGTTATTTTGTCACACATAAGGCCTAAATCAGTTTTCTCAGCGGAGCAATGTAATAAGGATGTTCCACTAAATGTTCACTGCACAAATCCTATTAGGTGATGTAGAACTGCTGCAGGCGTGTTATCTACAGAGTTCAAGCGTCAAGTTTGTTCCCAATGCACCAGGCTCTAACTACAGTATCTGACCTTACGGACAACACCTTAACTGGATTAATGCAAATATCATATTCCAACAAAAATTACATTTACAAAAGAACACGCAGTTAAGTTATAGCCTGTTGTATGTCATGTGACATAAATATATGCGGATTCCATGACGCTGTTGGTTCTCAGTTATTTCCAGGGTAATTTAGACAAGGAAAAATACATTCAATATGTCCTACAGCAGTGGACATGATCATTATATTCTAAGCTTGCAACAGGCCAAGTAACCATTTCGTCCTAAATTTTGTGAACACCCCCATGCATTGACTTAAAACACCTGATTCCAGATCCTTTATTGGGCCAAAGTTGATAGATATGACCAACAAAGCACTTCTTGCACACATCAGTTTTCACTCAAAATTCAGTCTGTGCTAAGTTTAAGAATCTTTCTACAAATCAGAATGGTGAGACCCAGAGGCAAAGATCAGAAACGGCAGACAAACAGGCATTATGCATTGCCAAAGTCACTTAGCTCTTGACACTTATCAAAACGTAATAAGAATTTTCTCGAAATGAAAGTGTTGCAGGAGATATCTAGATCAAATTCTTGTGAGATTTATCATTATCATTTGATTAGTATATTACAAACATCAATTGTATCCAACGTCTGTTAAGAATTTGTTTTGAAAAAGGAATCATGATCATAATAGTCGTCACTGAAGTTACCAAAACATCGCAACTTAAAATAATAATTGACACACATGTCCTTCTCTTTAGCTAAATTCACTTTTTACTTGTTAAAAATTCAACAATTCCAAAAAGATTTCGGAATTACGAAGTGTGACCATGAGCATGCGAGCTACCAGATGAAACTTTTCCCAATTCATTTTTTTCACATGTTTTGAAAATAGACGACTTAAATTTTTCTTCCCTTTTACTGCAACTGAACGTTTGCTCAGTTGAAATTGTGAATTAAAATTTACAAATTTTGAGCAACGTCTAAGATCATAAAACAAACCGAAAAAAAATTAGGGGTGGGGATAGTGCTTTACCTGTGAGACACCTGAGTAGAACATGGAAACCGTTGAGCATTGGAGAAGGCATCATCTCGTGTAGGAACACAGAGCACAAGTGCAGATCAGTGTACGGCTCATCCGGTTCCTCCAATAGGAATCCCAGCGACGACATGAGATGGCGCCAGCGGTCCACGTGGAAGTACGGAGGTTGGAATTCGGCACCAATCGGTACGTAATGCAGCTGATTGGGTTCTTGGTATTTTAGGCTTCTAGCTTCGGATATCTAAAATATTTTAGAAGAAACGTTAATGTCTGCTGAATGTAGAAATAAACACATCCGATTCTGTTTCTATCCATTGTCTGTTTCTGTCCATAGACCCTGATGTAGTCAAAAAGATAGTAACCATGAATTTCTGTTGTATGAAATGTTATCGTCAGATGTAATGTAGTAATTTGATATAAAATGTTAATTCTTCCTGAAAAGTAAAGGTCCCAATGGTGAGACCGGTACAGTAAAGATACATACATGACTGTTTTCTAATGCAAAATTCGCGCAGGTTATGAACGATTCATATAGGCCAAATATCAGCCGGAGTTTGAAACCGGGCTTTTCACAAAATTTTGAAAATCCTGAGTCATCGGATACCAGACGATAATTCATTGTTTGTAAGTTATCTTATCCACACTACAAGAAAGTCCTCCTGCGTGACCGCAAGAAGTGTACCGCCCGGTGAGGGGTGGGGGGGGGGTTATCCCGCTGTCTTGTCTACGGGATACCTCCTTTCTTCTTCAGGGGGTACTCCCTGTCTTTTCTAGGGCGGGTACCCTCCTGTCTTGTCTTGTCTAGTGGGGTACCCCCTATCTTGTCTAGGAGGGTGGGATACCCCTGTCTTCTCTCGAGGGTACTCATGCCCCCCCCCTCCCGGACAGGCCCAGGGACATGACTTAGGTCAGAACCGGTGACAGGACTGGAGGGTAGCGCCCCCCCTCCCCCCCCCCCCCCC